>CAUYQV010147909.1:0-32850 GCA_963574575.1 Galagoides demidoff | reverse complement strand
GCTGCTAGACCCCCGGCTGATTCTCCACAATTTCTTTAGAGAGTCTTTCTGCATATTTCTGTATATCTATAGGCAGGTACAGAAGCTCGATCTTCAAAGAAATGTTTCTCAGAATCAATCTCCTGGAGGAGCACATTGAAGTGAACTGCCATGTCTGAGCAAGGGGTGCTTATCTCTTACACACCTGTACTGGAAATCTTTTTTAGTTGGTCAGAATGTTAAGCAGCTTCAGGTCAGCTGGAGAAAACACACATTATTTTCTTTGACTTCAGTGTATATGCTGATGGTTTCAAAAAGTAGCCCTTTCTATTTGTCCTGCCACCTCAGTTAAATAGCCATAGCTGTTCACACCTGAATAATTGTGTCCCCTCTAATATGCCACCTAGTGTTAGGGGAGCTATCTCAAGCTCTTTAAAGATGTCACTGACATTTCATTAGGCTTGAGTAAGAGGACAGGCACCCACATCTTGGCAGGTAGAATAGTGGATTAATAACCCTGAAATCATTTTTTTCTGATTATCCACACCAAACTCTCTCATCTTTCACTCAC
The DNA here is from genome assembly GCA_963574575.1 of Galagoides demidoff. NCBI lineage: Eukaryota > Metazoa > Chordata > Mammalia > Primates > Galagidae > Galagoides > Galagoides demidoff. The sequence continues at coordinate 32,300 of CAUYQV010147909.1, read as the reverse complement.
CTTGATTATTTTATTGATTCTGACTTGTTCAAAGATTTGTGGATGAGGGTCTCCAGCTATTCTGTTAGTCTCCTCTTTTGAAAGTGTTCATCCTGGTCTTGTACTAAATTTTAGTATACAAAATCTATTTTATCTTGGAGACTTAATTAAAATAGCAATATGATTATCTGGTTACATTTGTTCCTTCATTAGCATTAATGGTAGAATTTCTATTGATATTTAAAGAGAAAATAATAATTAAAAGTTGAACATGGGAAATTTTGACTCATTAGCTCAATTTCATATGTGTATATAAATCTAGAAAAGATCATATAATTTCATTTTTGTCAGTAGAATGGGTTAGCTAGCTATTTGTATGTTAGAACACCAATAGTTTCATTAAAGTTTTTTGAAAGGTTTAGTGACAAAATCAGCCTTATCTTTTTAGAATATGTAACTGGATTAGAGAATGAATTACAATATGAAATACTGAAAATGAAAAGGTGCCTGATGTATGATTTAATTGGTATTAGGAAGAGAAAATGGATTTCAGGATACTCATAAAGACTTTCTGGAATTTTATGAAATTTCAAATAAGTGAATCTGCTTCTCTTTAATTAAAAATGGCTTATAATATATGGTAGCCTATAAATTTTTGGACGATAAGAGAAAATAACAGGACATAAACATAAGATAATAATAATACCTTCCCTGAACTGTGATGTGCTTGTTTGCGATATAGAATATTCAATATCATTTTGGTTTTAACTTACAGCTTGTACATGCAGTGGCCATGCAAATATTTGTCATCTGCACACAGGAAAATGTTTTTGCACAACTAAAGGAATCAAAGGTGATCAATGCCAATTGTAAGTAAAAATGATTCTTTCGGACTCTTCTGGGTTAATTTGTGCTGTAGAACTAATTTTTATAGGTTTCACTCTTTAGTATTTTGCTAAACATTCAATTTTACTTACATCTTTTGAATTTGCTTCAAAATTAAACCTTTTAAAATTATAATTCTGCGGAAGCTTTAAAACCCAGCTCATATAACATGTTTTTTTATTTCTAAAAAAAAGAAGCATTCTTATTTTTTCTGGAAAACATTTCTTCATTTTAGGCATCAAAATGCAATATTATCTTTATAATTTTCTTCCATATCATACCACATATAGTATGTCTCTGCTATTATTTCTTTTCAGTCTAATATTATTACTTCTGATAACTATAGTCCTTTAATTCTTCCAGCTGATTCCTTATATTAATTTTCTCTTTTTTTTCAGTTCTTTTCTTCATTGTTTAGGAACCCATTGTTGTTTCTTTGCTCGCAATACTCTTATTAGTGACTTTTGTCTTTTTATCATTTAGTTGTTATTCTCAATTTTTTCTTTCAAAAAATTAATTTTAAAAAGCAATGCTTTTGCCTGTTTAAACTTTTTTCTTGTTCTTGTTCATGTACATCATGTTACAAAAATCAAATTTTATTCTCTCGATTATGTATGTGCAAATACACAATCAGATTAATTATATATGTATAATATATAATTATAATTATAATTAATTATATATCTATATTTGATACAAATATTAAATTCTAACTAATAATTATAGAATTATAGAAAGATTTAATAAATAATTTTTCAAAACTACAACTACATAAAAATTTATATCTAATTAAGTCTGCCAAGCATGAAATATGATCTTTTATTTATTTTTATACAAATATAGTATTTTCTGTAGAATTATTTTAAACATTTTAGGTTGGAGGATCATTTCTTTGGCCACTTTCTGTATTATAGGTTTTCACATTCTGAGAAGATGAACACAACTAGTATTTATTCCTTCTCCATATCATCTAAAATTAAAAATGAGTTCAAAGCATAAGATTGTGGGGAAATTCCTGTTAAGAAAACTCGTATTGATCTTAAAACCAATGTAATGAAGTCAGAGTTCTATGCTCTAAGATAGAAGGATGCTTCCAGTATTTGCAACACTTAAAGCTTCATTGTACCAAATAGGGCTAACTTCTTGGGTGAGCAGACTGTGAATTTGCACAGGTTCCTAGGGCATCACACTTGGTTTAATGCTTTGCTGTGGCCATCTGTCAATTTCTTAACAATTTTTTTTAAACAAGAACCTTACGTCTTCATCCTTTCCCCCTCCCTCAAATCATGTAGTAGGTCCAGATCACAGATAATCTTGTTTATCTTGATTAACTTCTCTGTTGGTTAGATAAAGGTATACACCAATAAATATATTTTCTATAGACCATAGTGCCAGTCAAATAGGCAAAAATAAAATATGAGATTATATTATAACCACAAACATTAAAAAATTTACCATATATTTGCATAAATGATTATAACCACATAACCATCCATAGTAATTATTTCTTATGTAATATAGTATTTCAATAATGTATTTTTGTTTGTAGACAAGAGAAAGCAGTATTTTAATTCATTGAAATCTGGGGCTTATCAGCTTAGTTAATATAGTGTTACAAGATTTGGTATATGTATGCAATATTGGAAAAGAAATTACGTAGTTTGGAATGATGGAAATATATTTTGCTTTCATCCTTCTTTATGCCTTTTTGCAAAAGGGGACATTGGAGTACTAATTTGTAAAGAGTATTTTGGAGATAATATTACTTTTTTGTTTATTTAGCTTTTATTGTGGGGCAATGAAGAATAGGGTCATTTTAAAGAAATTATTTGTCATAGTGTGACTGTTACTGGAAAAAATGCTTTATTAGGGAGCAAAGTTAGTAATTCAAATCAGTAAACAATTATTAACTAGGTGCTTGATGCTACTAATGCAGATGAATAACAAGGTTTTTGCCTTAATTATCTTTTATGCTGACAGTGGAGGCCCTGCTTACATTAGTGATTTGATGAGCTTATGAACCCTTCCCTCTTCTCAGGATAATGTGTTTGGCTTCCCATATTTAGTCAGACTTCACATCTTCATGTCTATTTTTAATAATCTCTCCAAACTGAAATTGTTCACTTACCTTCTGCTATTTCTTTCCTTGCATTATCTGTATATTTCTCTGATTTTTTAGTAAAGTGAACTTTGGGGAAGACCATTGTATCAGTACCAAAATGTAAATGTTAAATAAATTCCCTATAGTCTAGGTTTGTAGAAGAGAATGTTAGCCACAATGGCAGGGCCTCAATAGTGTGGTTAAAATATTTATGTACATGAGCACCAAATTATTCATCCCACCGTGATAATGGCAGTTCTCAACTAGCACTGGCCCAAAACACAGATAGTACTGAAAAATGGAAACATAAGGGCTCAGTGCTGTGGCTCACACCTATAATTCTTGCACTCTCGAAGGCCGAGATGGGCGGATTGCTTAAGCTCTGGGGTTGGACACCAGCCTGAGCAAAAGTGAGACCCCACCTCTGCTAAAAACTAGCCAGGTGTTATGGCAGGTGCCTGTAGTCCCAGCTCATCAGGAGGCTGAGGCAAGAGGATTGCTTGAGCCTAAGAGTTTGAGGTTGTTATGAGCTATGATGACACCATGGCACTCTACCTAGGGCGACAGTGAGACTCTGTATCAAAGAAAAAAAAAAGAAAAAAGAAGAATAATAAATCATTTTTTAAAAAGAAAAAATGGTAACTTAAAGGGCAGTGCCTGTGGCTAAGTGAGTAGGGCGCCAGCCCCATATGCTGGAGGTGGTGGCTTCAAACCCAGACTCGGCCAGAAAAAAAAAAAAAAGTTAACTTAAAAAGGAATTCAATGAAAATATGAGCTATAATACAAATATGTAATAGGTCAAGTGATATTTCCTAAGAATTTTTTTTTTCTTTTGGGGGATAATATTCAGGCTTCAAAGAAAAAGCAACATCATTCTTTTTGTAAACTAGCTTAATTTTACAATGAGAAAGCAATACGTATTTCCATTCTGTAAAATGTGTCTCTCATTTAATTAAATTCATGTTTAATTTGAGAGTGTAAAGAAATTCAGTAGTATTTAGTGTTTCTATTTTCAGCTCCTTAACAATCTTTGTGATAAATACTGGTGTTTCTCAGTGGGAAATAAAAGGGAAATAGAATAAAAATAGGTGAAAGTGTTGATAAAATGTTGTGGCAGAGGCTCCTGTGATTTTATCAAAGCTTTTATATTTTACACAGTTTGCTGAACTTTCCAGTATCTTACAGCAAGCATGATCCTCTGTTTCTCTGTTCGTTCCAAAACTACTCATTTCTGTCCAAGTCTAACCAGTGAGATGGTTAATGCTGGTATGGTAATCTTCCACCCATAAGGACTGGGAGTTTGTTCTATGTTTCCCATGTTGTCACCAACATTTCCGGAGATTGTTGTCCATGGAACGTACTCACATCCATGTCTTTAAGTCAGCATCTGCTATCAAAGTAGTCCTAATTCACTGGAAGTTGGAATTGGAAGTTGTTTTAGGTAACGGATCCTCAGGATAAAATTGTATAATTCAATGGTTTGTTAGATGGCAATAGACATGATATTACTGATGGCAAATCAGGTAGTGATTATCCTGGTATGCTACAGTATGATAATTATTGAGAATCTTAATTGTGGTTGACTGAGATAAAGTATAGCTTAAAGGAAAAATATGAGTTTATGTATTAACTTTAACATTTGAAAAAAGTATGGGAGATAGAATTACAAGGGTTGGTTGGCTTTTATTCAATATAAAAGCCTTGAAGAAAGATCCTTTCATAACACAGGGCATGCTGTGACTATCAGAAGGCCTTCATGGTAGCATTTAAAGGCCCTCATCTTCTACATCCCAAAGGCAGAATATGTTGAAAATCATGCCCAGAATTAATCTTAACATCAGGTGATAAATGAAACTGAAGCCTTACCCATGATTGTTTTGCCCTACAAAAATGACTGCCTGATTGGAAGGAATAGGACTTTGAGACCTATAGAAGGGATACTTACGAGTTCTGAAGGATGAGATAAATAGGCAGCCAGCTATTATAGTTATTAAATGACTTACATCACCAGAAAAAAAAATCATGGACCAATAAGCAGAAGTTTGATATCAGCTTCTTCAATGGAAAATTGTTATCCTTTACTCTGTGGATCAGATCTGGATTTTAGATTCCTAGACCTGTCAATTAAAGTAGAAGTTATGTTCCTTTGAGGAAGTGCCCATACCATCTCATCAATATAAATATGCAATAAATGTTCCCTCCCTCTTTCTTCAGTGAGACCTGAAGTCATTTAGTAGAATAACTGGTAACTGTAAAGGGGAACACACATACTTTTCAAAGTCTGTTTTAAAAGAGATTTGAACTGATAGTATTAATTTATTCACTTAAAAGTCCAACTTAAACACTGTTAGTGTATATGATAAAGAGTTATGTTACCATTTCAGAAAATACCCTCCAGAAATTTTGTCTTAACATTTACTGCATGTGAAAAAAATAAAACCCAAAACAAACCAAAAATATATTTCTGTAGAGTCTACCCAGTAGACCTTATCTAATCTATTCTTAATCACCAGAAAATATCTAATTTCCAACAGAAGTAAATAAAGTGTTCATATGTCATATGTATAATAAATTTGGAGCTAGGTTGGACAAAGGAAAGCATCAATTTATTAGATTAATAGTTCTCAGTGGAGATGGAATAGATCCTTTTAGAAATTTATGGATTTTTACAATTATCTTAAAAATTGGGAAGTGCTAATTGGCATTTAAATGATGAATAGTAACAGCTCCTTGTTAGAATGGGAGCTCATAGAGAATAGGTAATAAATGAAATCTTGTTCCAAATGTGTTTGAATACAGTGGATCCACAAGTTCACTCTGTGGTCTTTTTTCTGTTCCTAACCACAAAACTGAAATAGATATATGCAGCTTCTGATTAATTCCCTTATATTGGCTTTTTGATTGTGGAGGAAAAAACCATTAAGGTAGAAAGGGCCAAGAAGAAGAAGTCCCTGAAACTACTTTCACTCATCCTGGATCCAGTCAAGATGTTAAATCAGAAAGATAGAGCTCATACCAAGACAAATAGCAGGCTACTAAAAAGGAAAATTTGAGGGAGCATGATATTTTTAAATAATAGCTGGATCCTAATTGTATATAGTGCCAGAATAATCCCTAGTTTAAGACGTGGCTGGGCTTGTGATGAAATGTCACAGAAAATATATTTTCTTTCTTGAAATTTCACCACATTACATCACCAGAAAAAAAAAATCATGGACCAATAAGCAGAAGTTTGATATCAGCTTCTTCAATAGAAAATTGTTATCCTTTACTCTGTTTGTGGATCAGATCTGGATTTTAGATTCCTAGACCTGTCAATTAAAGTAGAAGTTATGTTCCTTTGAAAAAGTGCTCATACCATCTCATCAATATCTCATTGTGGTTTTGATTTACATGTCCCAATAAGTAGTAATGTTGAACCTTTTTTCATGCATTTTTTGGCCATTTGTGTGTCTTCTTTTGAGAAACATCTATTCAGGTTATTCATTTTTCAGCCATACTGTATTCTTGCTATGGAGATATTTGAATTCTTTGTATGTTCTGGATATTAATTCCCTGCTAGAAGAACAATTTGGAAATATTTCTCCCGTTCTGTAGGTTGTATTTTAACTCTTACTGTTTCCTTTGCTGGGCAGAAGCTTTTTATTTTGATATAATTCCATGTGTTATTTTTCTGCTTTGTTTCTTGTGCTTTTGAGGTGTTATTCATAAAATTGTTTCCCAGGCCAATGCCCTGAAGCTTTTCTCTTCTGTCATCTAGTAGTTTTATAGTTATGGGTTTAACATTTAGGTTATCATCCATTTTAAGTTGATCTTTGTACAGGGTAAGAGGTAGAGATCTAGGTTCATTCCTCTGCATATGGATATCTAGTTTTCCAAGAACCATTTACAGAAGGGACTTTCCTTTCTCCAGTGGGAGTTGTCATTTTTGTCAAAAGTCAGTTGGCTGTAGATATGTGGATACAATTCTGGATTTTCCATTCTGCTTCACTGTGCTATGTGTTGGTATCATACTGTTTAGATAACTATAGCTTTGTAGTATATTTTGACATCTGCTATTGTGATATCTTCAACTTGTCTTTTTGCTCAGAATTGCTTTGGTTATTTGAGGTCTTTTGTGGTCTATACAAATTTTAACTTTTTTTTCTATTTTCATGAAGAATATCAGTGATGTTTTGGTAGAAATTACATTGAATCTATAGATTATTTGGGGTAGTATAGCCATTTTAACAAAGTTAATTCTTTTGATTCATGAACATAGTATTGCTTTTCATTTTTTGGTGTCCTTGTCCATTTCTTTCATTAATATATTATAGTTTTCCCAGTATAAGGGACTTCCTTGATTGAATTTATTCCTAGTATTTTATTTTTTATCACTATTGTAAATGGGGTTATCTTCTTTCTTTCTCAGCTAGTTCACTATTGATGTAAAAATAGTACTTATTTTTGTATGTTGATTTTATATTCTGAAACTATAAAATTTTATCAGATTTAAGAGTTTTTTGTGGTGTATATAGGTTTTTCTAGATAGAAGATCATATCATCTGCAAAGAGGGACCATTTGACCAGTTCTTTTCCAATTAGATACTTTTAATTATTTTTCTTGCCTGATTACTCTGGCTAAGACTTCTAGACAACTATTTTAGACTAAAAAATAGACAACTATTTTAAATTTCATGTGAACTTTATGGGCACTCCTGTATTAAAGTGAACAAATGGTGAGGGTGGCCATTCTTGTCTTGTTCTAGTTCTTAGAGGATAAGATTTCAGTTTTTTCCTCATTCAGAGTGATATTCACTGTGGGTTATTACATATGGCCTTTCTGATGTAGGGGTATAGTTCTTCTAGGTCTAGTTTCTTGAGCATTTTAATCATGAAGGGATGTTATATCTAATACTTTTTTATGTCTATTGAAATAGACAAATATATGCTTTTTGTTCTTTGTTCTGTTCAAGTAATTTATCACATTTATTGATTTTCATATGTTGAACCATCCTTGCACTCCTGGATCTTGCTATATTATCTTTTTTTTTTCTTTTCTTCTTCTGTTTTTGTTATATTATCTTTTTGATATATTGTTGGATTTTCTATGCTAATGTTTTGTTTGTGATTTTTTTTCAACTATGTTCATCAGAGATAATAATTTGTAGTTGTCTTTTTGTTGTTGTTGCACCTTTGTCTGGTTTTGGTATCAAGGTTAATTTATACCAGTTTTACTATGATATGCTTAGTCATTATTTTCCATTTACCATCGTTTGGGTTTTCAGAAAGTTTAGCCATTACTCTTCAAATATTGTTACATCTCCATTCTCTCTCTCTTCTGCTTCTATATTTTAGTAACACCATATATTATATATCTCTTATGGTTTTAATATTTTTCTACTCTTTCTTCACCTATTTTTTAGTTGATTTTTCTCTTTTCTACTTTTAAAAAATTTATTGTTAACCTTTACTCACTCATGTCTTAATTTTGGTTTTTGCATTTCTTTTCTGTAGATTTTAGTTTTCCAGACTAAGTTCTTATTCTTATTTATTGTAATTTCTAGTTATCTTTTATGGTGCCAGATATTTAAGGAGTTCTGAATCTTATCTCTTCTTTCCCCAGATATAAGAATATGTAGTTCTTTTAAAGTCTATTCCTAAATAATATCTGAATTGTTATGGCTCTACTTTCATCCTCCTCTTTCTTTGCTGGTTCATGTTCTCATTTTCTTATATGTTTCCATGTTTGTTTATATTTATTTTCTACTGGATACCATTGTTTTTGAAACATAGTCTCACTCAGTTGCCCTAGGTGGAGTGGATTATGTCATAGCTAACAGCAACCTCAGACTCCTGGCTTTGAGTGATCTTCCTGACTCAGCCTCCCAAGTAGCCGGGACTATAGGCACCCAGTACAATGCTAGCTAGTTTTTTCTATTTTTAATATAGATGGAGGTCTTACTATATCTCAGGCTTGTCTTCAACTCCTGAACTCAAGCAATTCACCTGTCTTGGCCTCCTAAAGTGGTAGATTATAGGTATGAGCCACCATGCCTGTCCTGGATGCCATATTTTAAAACTCTATAGTTGGTTTGAGACACGGGATGAAATCTTTTCTAGATTTAATTCTACTATATTCAGTAGTACCTTAATCATTTTCAGAGTTAAAGATAGTTCAAAATAGATTTATAGGCTCTGAAAGACCTTTTATACCCTTACTTCTAAAATATAGCTCTCTAGTACTCTAACCCCAAATAAGAAGTATTAAGTTCACCAATGTTTAGTGGACCTTGACTGCTATTCTTTTTCCTTTGAAATACTATTCCCCATCACATGGAGGGAGGTAAAGGAGAAAAATCATGTAAAAGTCCAAGATCTTGGTGCTAAGTATACTCTTTGCTACTAAGTTGCATGTTCAGTCAATAGAGCTAGAAAATAATAATTCATTTATATATACACATAAATACATATACATAAAACACATATATACATACATATGTATGCATATACATATACATGTGCATATGTATTTTAGAAATGCACACAATATATGTGTTTTAGAAAATATTTCTTCAGACTAAAAATTCCAATTCAAATTGATTTCTACAAGGTTGTTTTGAGCTTTCTTCAGGTCAATATTTGTATGTTTTCTTCCAGGGTGAAAAAACATTGGCTTCTAACAATACCCACGTATTTTCCTGTTTGCTTTATTCTATATTCTTCTAAATTACTTTCAAAATTTCTTTGCCTACGTAAGCTAATAAAAAAGTCTACAGAATGATTTTGGGATTTGATTTCAAATTATTCTCTTTTACTTCACCCTCCTCCAAGTGAAAGTATATAAGGCCTGACAATTAAGTTCGTGAACTCATCCTAGAAAAAGTGCTAGAAACCTCATTGCTGAATATCTCTTTGTTTACTTTTGAAGTATTCTCCTTGGGCATCTGGTGACCATAATAATATTCAGCATTGAGGTATCTAGCACTTTTTCTAGGATGAGTTCATGAACTTAACTATCAGACCTTATCTAGCCAAATATTATTTTCACGGGTTACTTTGAATCTCCTCTATTTCTTTTTTCTTTATATATTCCCTTTTTTCTTTCCTACCTTCCTTGTTACTTCCTTCTTCTCTTCATTTACCTTTAGTATTTCAGAGTATTCATTTGAAATTCAGTAGGTTTCTATTTATTCCAATTTTTCCTTGCCCATTCTTATTGATTTAAAATAATATTTAAAACATGTTGAATATTAACATTCTTTCAAAGGCTGAACTATTCAAAGTATATTCAGAGAGATTACTTCCTATGTCCTATTTCCTCTTGGAATAGTTAACCAACTTCATTAGTTTCTGGTTTATCTTTCCTGTTTTTCCTTTTATAAAAGTAAAGTTGTATGAGATATATGTGCTTTTGTGCCTGTGTGTGTTTACCATGTATTTTTATAAATGTGAATATATATTCATTCGTTTTTATTCTTACCCAAAGTTGTAAGATTATATTATAAGCATTTTACAGAAATTCTTTTGAATTTTACTTTTTCTTCTGTATAATATCTCCTGGACCTCAATCAATATTAAATCATAAAGATCCTAACTATCCTTTGGTTCACTTTTGCTTACAGATGTGTAGTACTGCATTGTGTATGTGTGCCATCATTTAATGAATATCCTATGCATGGACATTTACCTGTTTTCAAATATTTTGCAAGTGAAATAATTCTGTGTTGAATAAACTTGTTTGTATATATTTTCATACAATATGTTTGAAAATGTGTTGGAATCTTATTTTCAGAGTAAATTCCTTTAAATGGGATTGTTGGCTCAAAGAATAAATGCATATGTAGTTTTGTTAGATATTGTCAAATTGTTCCCCTTAGGGATTTTCTCACAGCTCTTCCCGCCAGCCATGTGAAATGAATAAGAGATAAAGACTTTTTCAGATGAACAAAAGTAATTCTTTTCTACCAGAGAAATCCTATAAGACAAGCTAAAGAGAGCTCTTTAAATCCAAAAACAAGCATGCTGACATTGATTGTCAGTAAATATTGTAATCATTCGATATCTACTACATTTATCTGTAGTATAAAGAATAAAAGACAAAACTATGAAAAATAATAATACCTACAACATTTTGTTAAGGTAAAATGTACATTGTGACATCAAAAATTAAGAATATGGGGGGATAATTGAGTTCAAATGTATTTTTTAAAAGTTTTTGTTCTTTTCTTTGCAATCAAAGTTAAGTTGACGTCAGCTTAAAATAACGTACTATAGGATGTTTTTGTATGCCCCATGGTAATCACAAATCTATTATAAAACCTATAATAGATACACTAAACAGAAAAATCAAGGAATGAAAACATAATAATAGAGAACATTACTTAACCACAAATACATAATTTAAGAGAAGCAAAAGGAAGCAATGATTTTCAAAATAACCCCCAAGCAAGTAAAAAAACATAGTAGTAAATCTTTACTTATTAATAATTACATTAGAAGTAAATAGATTAAATCATCGAACAAGATCAAGCTGTGATAACTACAAGAGACTCACTTCACCTATAAGGACACGCACAGACTGAAGGTAAAGTCATAAAAAAGGATACTTCACACAAGTATCCTTCCAAAAGAATAAAAGAACAGAAGAAGCTATACTTACATTAGAAAAAAGTAAACCTTAAGAGAAAAACTCCAAAAGGAGAAAAACAAAACCAATATATAGTGAAGTAGGGGTCAATATGGTAAGAGGGTATAGCAAATATAAGTATATATTCACCCACATACAGCGTGTACCTAAATGTATTAAGCAAATATTAATAAATCTAAGTGAGAGACTATAATTCAACAATCATATGGGACTTTGACACCTTTCTTTCAGTAGTGGATAGATTCAACAATGAAATCTCAGAAGTAAGCCACTTCTTGGCCCAGTGAATCTCACAGACATTTTTAGATCATTCCATTTAAGAACCACAGAATAAATAGACTTTTCAGCAGCAAAGGTAACATTCTCCAGACCATGTGTTGAGCCACAAAAGGAGTCTTAACAAATGTTTTAAAACTCAATGTAATTTCAAGTATCTTTTTTGATTGCAGTGGAATAAATGAAAAAAACCTAAAAACTAAGAATAACAGGAGGAACTTTGTAAACTGTACAAATACATGGCAAATATTTATAACATGCGCCTGAACAACCAATTGGTGAATAAAGAAATTTAAAAAGGAAGCAAAATATTTACTGAGATAAATGATAATGTAAACACAACATCCCAAAACTTACTGGATACTGCAAAAATAGTTCTAAGAGGGAAGTTTATAGCAATAAATACCTCCATAAATAAAGTAGAAAGATTTCAAGGGACCTGATGTTGTACCTCAGGGAACTAGGAAACCAAGAAAAATTTAAATCTCAAATTAGAAAAAGGAAAGTAATAATGATCAGAGAAGAAACAGAGACTGAAACGAATAAAAGATATCAACAACATGAAGAGTTATTTTTTTAAAAAAGTAAAAAAAAGAAAAAAAGGACAAACCTACTTTTTCCTAGACCAACTGAGAAAAAAGAGGTGACACAAATAAAACCACATGACAAAAGGTGCCATCATAATTGATAGCACAGAAATATACACGGTAATTAAGGAATATTATGAACAACTATATACCAACAAATTGGAAAACTGAGAAGAAGGAATGATTAATTCCTAGAAACATGCAACTCACCAATATTGAATCATAAGAAATAAAACCAGAACAGACCAACAACAAGAAACAAGATGATCAGTAATAAAAAGTCTACCATTAAAGATAAGTCCAGTACCTGATGGCTTCACTGTTGTATTCTGTTGAATATTTAAAGAGAAACTGATAACAATTCTATTCAAATTATTCCTGCAAAAACTGAAGTAGAGGGAATTCTTCCAAAGTCATTCTATGTGGCCAGCATTACTAGAGGACAAAACCAGACAAGGATAAAACTAAAAAAGAAAACTACACATCAGTAACTCTGATGAACATAGATGCAAAAGTCTATAGTAAAATACCAGCAAACCAAACCCAACAGAGTACTGATCATGATCAAGTGGAGTTCATACCAGGGATGCAAAGATGGTGTAACACATACAAATCAATAAATGTAATACATCTCATTATCAAGATGGAGGACAAAATCCTTACGGTTATCTCAATAATGCAGAGAAAGCATTTGATAAAATTCAATATTCCTTCACGTTATGAACCCTAAACAAATTATGAATAGAGGGAACATGCCTTAACACAATAGATATTTAGACCTTACAACACACGTAATGAAAGGATAAAAGTTGAAAGCTTGTTTTTTCAAATTGGGACAATACGCTGATGCCAATTTTCACCACTTCTATTTAAGATGATACTGGAATTCCTAGCAAGAGCAGTGAGGCAAGAGAAAGATATAAAGGGCATCAGGTTTGGAAAGGAGGAAGTCAAATGGCCCTTTCTGCACATGACATGATCTTATATGTAGAATATTCTGCATACTTTATCCAAAAACTCTTAGAACTAGTAAACGAATTTAGTAAAGTTGTAGGATACAAAATCAATGTATAAAATTCAGTAGCATTTCTATATTTGGACAGTGAACTATTTGATGAAGAAATTAAGATATTTATCTCATTTACGATACTTATAAAAAATACCAAGGAATAAATTTAACCAAGGAGGCAAAAGATTTCTATAATGAAAACTATAAAATGCCAAAGAAATTGAAGAGAACATGAATTAATGGAAAGAAATTCTGCGTTCATGGGTTAGAGAACAATATTTTTTAAAAGTTCATACTACCCAAAGGGAACTACAGATTCAATGCAATTGCCACAAAAGTACCAATGATATTTTTCACAGAAATAGAAGAAACAATCCTAAAATTCATATGGAAACCAAAAATACCTTGAATAGCCAAAGCAATCTGGAGCAAAGCTGAAGGCATCACACCACTTGACTTCAAACTATACTACAAAGCAATTAAAACCACAATAGCATAGTAGCGGCATTAAAACAGACACATAGACCAATGGAACATAATCAGTAACGCACAAATGAATCCACACATTTACAGCCAGCTGATTTTGACAGAGTTAGCAAGGCTAGATGTTGGGAAAATGTGAGTCTCGTTAATAAATGATTCTGGGAAAATTGGATATCCACATGCACGAGAATTAAACTAGACCCCTCTTTCTTACCACTTACAAAAATCAAGTAAAATGGATAAGAGACTTGAATATTAACATAAGACCTGACCTCGAACTATGAAACTATTAAAAGAGGACATAGAAGAAATGCTTCATGACATTCTCTGGGTAAGGGCTTTTTGGAAAAGACCTCAAAAACACACACAGCAAGAGCAAAAATAGAGGAATGGGATTACATTAAGATAAAAAACTCTGCATAGCAAGAAAACAATAAATATAGTGAAGAGGAAACCTATGGAATCGGATAAAATATTTTCAAACTATGCATCTGACAAGCACTTAATATCTAGAACATATTAGCAAAAAAAATCAATTTAAAAGATGAATGAAAGATCTGAATAGACATGTCTCAAAAAAGGGAATACAACTTGGCCAACTTGTATATGAAAAAATGCTCACTGTCACTAATCATTAGAAAAATACATGGCTATGTGCAGTGGCTCATGTTAGCACTTTGAGAGTCCAATGTTGGTGGATTGACTGAACTCAGGAGTTCGAGACCAGACTGAGCAAGAATGAGACTCCATCTCTACTAAAAATAGAAAATGAGCTGGACATTGTGGTGGGCACCTGTAGTCCCAGCTACCTGGTAGGCTGAGGGAAGAGGATAACTTGAGCCCAAGAGTTTGAGTGTTGCCAGGGCACTCTACCCAGGGCAACAAAGAGAAACTGTGTCTCAAAAAGAAAGGAAAGAAAAGAGGGAGAGAGGGAGAAAGGAAGGAAAAGAAAGGAAGGGAGGGAGGAAAGGAGGGAAGGAAGGAGGGGGGAAAGAGGGAGGAAGGAAGGAAGGAAAAAAATACAAAGTACAAGATCACAACAGGATATCACCTCTCTCTAGTTAGAATTACTACCTCTCTACTTTTATCAAAATTTCAAAAACAACAAATATCTGCAAGGATGTAGGGGAACTCACACAATTTCTGGTGGAAATGCAAATTAGTACATTATTTTTGGACAACAGTATAGAAGTTTCTCAAATATAAAAATAGAACTATGGTAAGGTCCAACAATCTCACTACTAGGAATATATCCAACAGAACTGAAATCAATATTTTGAAGAGAGATATCTGTACTCCCATATTTATTACAGCTTATACTCACCAAAGCCAAGATACAGAATAAATCTATGCATAAAGGGGTGAATGGATTAAAAAAAACTGTGGTATATGTACACAGTAGAATATTATTCAACCAGAAAAATAATGAAATACTGCCATTTGGGACACAACGTGAATGAAGCTATAAGACATTAAATAAGCAAAGCACAGAAGAACAAATACTGCATGATCTCATTTGTGAGTGTAATGTAAAAAAAAAATCAGTTGATCTCACAGAAGCTGAGTAGAAATTATATGTTCGAGGCGAAGGGTATGTCAATTACCCTGATTTGGTCATTATACGATGTATAGATGTATTGCAACATCATACTGCACCCCATCAATATGTACAATTAGTTTTTTAAATTTTTCTAAATTTATAAGTATTACAGGGGTACAAATATTTTTGCTTACACGGATTGCTTTGCAATGCTTGAGTCAAGAGTTAATAGTGTGCCCATCACCCTGTTGTATTCATTCTAACTGTTAGGTACATTTCTGCCCATCCTTTCCCCTATCTACTCCCGGCTTGATTTCCATTGAGTTTTACTTCCCTCTATGCACATTTGTGCTTATTGGTTAGTTCCAGTTTAATACTGAGTACATATGGTGTTCACTTTTCCATTTTTGCAAAATGGTTATTTAGGATAATGGTCTCCAGTTCCATCCAAATTGTTGCAAAAGGCATTAAGTCATCCTCCTTCAGGGCTGGGTAGTATTCCATGGCATATATATATATATGTATATATACCACATTTTTTAAATTGACTCATGAATTGATGCATTCTTTGGTTGATTCCACATCTTTGCAACTGTGAATTGTGCTGCAGTAAACATTCAAGTGCAGGTGTCTTTTTGATAAAATGACTTCCTTGCTTAAATACCCAGTAATGGGATTGCAATGTGTAAAATTATTATGCGTTAATTAATGACAAACTAAACTTAAAAAAATACTTGAAACACTTCATCTTTGTTAAAGTTAGTAGTTTTAGATTGTTATGGGACTTTAAATCATCTATTTGGGCAAGTAGCATATATAAGAAACATTATGAATAATAACACAGGGCACGTTATTTTGAATATTTTCCTATGCTAAC
This sequence comes from Galagoides demidoff, assembly GCA_963574575.1. Lineage (NCBI taxonomy): Eukaryota > Metazoa > Chordata > Mammalia > Primates > Galagidae > Galagoides > Galagoides demidoff. The sequence continues at coordinate 15,934 of CAUYQV010147909.1, read as the reverse complement.
AGTAGTATTTTGAACCCATTTGTGACAAGTCAAGTTTATTTTTTGCAACAGAAAAAATACTCATGTGCTTTCATTTGTTATTATCTTCTTACATGTACTCAAAGTTTGAGCTTGTGATATTAGTTTATTTTGTTTCAGTTAGCAGTAATTAGAGAAGGCTTTTTTCTGTTACTAGTATAGCAAGTCTTTTTCTTTTTTTTAACTGTAGAGTCACTTGTGTGGAAACTCAGGGAAAATATATTAATTCCAAAGAATAACACAAGTAAGAAAACAATAATGGATTTTTGAAATCCCTCACTTTTCCTCTCTACCTAAAAGTGTCTGTATCCTATTCTGGGCTTTGAACTTCTTCACATTATTAAGAAAGGATACATATCCCCAAACTCACAGTCACATCTCATCTGCCTTTAGTCTACTTTATGATCCTCTCATGTATTTCTTTCCCCTCTGTTTCTTTTCTCATTTTTGCTCATATATAGGCTTTCTACAAATAATTACTTTGAAGCCTCATTTTTTAAATTGTAATTAATTATATAGTTTTAAAGGTATTTTAAGTAAAGTATACATACTTTTTTTGCTTGAAGAAAAATATGAGGCTTGTGAATTGCATTGTTTAATATTAAAGGGATTTTTATGTTTCTGCAGATGTGACTCTGAAAATCGCTATGTTGGTAATCCACTTAGAGGGACATGTTATTGTAAGTATTTGTGTATTTTTCATTTCAAATACTTGGTTTATATTATTAGTTTCATATAATAAAGGTCATATTGAATAACTAAATAGCCATTAACATCTTATAACTTCTATTTCTTAAATATTGTAATGCAACTCCAACTATTAATCTATTGCTAAGGAAAGCAATGTCTTTTTGCTGTATATTTCTTAATTGTATTTGGTGCAAATTTTTCTACTCTGAAAACATGGAACAAAATATAGAATTAGAATAAATTCATTTGACTTTAATGTAATGTTTTTCATTATGATTAATTTTTGAACAAACATTTAGAATAATAGAATTTTGCAAAAGATTTTTTACAGGAGGCAATTTTGGCTATTATTTAAAAACCGGGCTGATTTTACACTTAACAGATACATTATATGGTAGATATATGTTCAACTTTTAAGAAACAGCCAGTCTATTTCCCAAATGGTTGTAACATTTTATAGTCCCACCAGGGAGTTTCAGTTCTTCCACATTTTTCTCCATCCTTTGGACAGGTAGTCTTTGCAATTTTAGCTGTTCTAAAAGGTGTATAATAGTAACTAATTCTCATTTTAATTTGCATTTCTCTAATGAATAATGATGTTAAGTATCTTTTCATGTATGTGTGTGCCAATATGTATACTTTGTTTGATGAAATGTCTGTTTAAATTAATTGCTTACTATTTTTTTATATTGCTCATATTTATATTAATAAGTTTTCAAGATACTCTATTCTAAATACAGGTTCTTTGTTAGATATATCACTTGCAAATATTTTTACTTGTTTGTAGCTTTGTCTTTTATCTTAACACTATTTTTTTGAAGAGCAGTTTTTAATTCAGATGAAATGCACTTTATTACCATTTGAAAACCTTAGCCTACCAGAAGGTCACAAAGATTTTCCCTTATGTTTTTCTGAGGAAGTTTTATATTTTTTGGTTTTCCCTTTAAGTATAGAGTTCACTTTGAGTTCATCCTTTTATATGTAGTATAGGAAGTGATGGATTGAAATTATTTTCTTCTCCATACGGATATTTAAATATTGAAGCAAAATTTAAGGACTGTCCTTTAACCAAAGAATTACATACGCACCTTTGTTGAAAACAGTTGTCAGTATATATGTGTATTTATTTCTGGAATTTCTTTTCTGTTTCATTAAACTATTTGCTTATTTTTATGCCAATACATTTTATAATGAATGTAATTTTATAAGTCTTAAAACCAGATAATATTTGTCCTCCAACTCTGTTCTTCCTTTTCAAACTTTATTTGGCTATTCCATTTCTTTTGCATTTAAGTATGAATTTTAGAATATACTCATCAATTTTTTCAAAAACAAATGCTTGTATTAGGATTTTGTTGAATTTATAGATAAATTTAGGAGAATTAACCTTTTTTGAGATAGAGTCTTACTTTGTTGCCCAGGCTAGAGTGACAGGGGTTAGTCTAGCTCACAGCAACTTCAAATTCCCTGCCTCAGCCTCTGAGTAGCTGGGATTGTAGGTGCAAGCCACAATACCTGGCTAAATTTTCTGTTTGTAGTAGAGACGAGATCTTGCTCTTATTCAGGGTGGTCTTGAACTCCTGAGCTAAAGTGATCCTCCTACCTCAGCCTCCCAGAGTGCTATGCCACTGGGCCTGGCCTGACATCTTAAATATAATGAATTTTTTGATCTATGAGTGTAGCATATCATTTTAATTTTTCACTAATTATTTTGTTATTCATATCAATAATATTTTATAGTTCTAACTGTTTAGGTTATTCACATTTTTGTCAGATTTATCTGTACATAGTTTATACTTTTGTTGCTATTGTTAATGGCAGTTTATAAATATTTCATTTCTAACTGTGTCCCATATTTACAATAATTGATTTTTATATTGATTTTGTATCCTGTTGCTTTGCTAAACTCATATTTTGGTCACAGCCACTGTTTTTGTAGATTCTGTCAGAATTTATACATAGAGAATAGTATTTTTTGCAAGTAATGGCAGCTAGAGTTCTTCCTTTCATCTCTTTGGCTTGCCTTGCTGCAATGGCTAGGACCTTCAATCTTATAGTGAAAATATGTGGTGAGCATGCTAATATTTATTCTTTCCTGTTGCTGATCTTAGAGGGAAAGCATTCAGGTCTTCATCATTTAGTCTGATATAGTTTTTTTCCTTGCTGCCTTTATCAAGTACAGTATTCTATTTCTACTTCACTGAGTTTTTCTATTAGAACGGATGTCCGTCTGATGTTTTTTCCTGCGTCAATTTAGATAGAGTTCCAATTTTACTTTGTTAATTTGGTGATTTTAGATTTGAAATTTGATGAATGGTATAGCATTATATGAAAATACTATTTTTTTTAGGTCCACTAACAAGTGGATGGTTTCTGTGTTGTGGTTATGAAGAAAAATGTTGCTTTGAACATTCATATGGTCTTCGTGTGGGCATGTTTTTATTTTCCTTGAGTAGATTCCTACAAGTATAATTGTAGAATTGTTTCATAATCCTATGCCTGACTTGAAGCTGCCAAACAATCTTCCAACATGTTTAAACAATTTTCTTGTTCATACTAGCAGTTTGTGATTGTTTTAGTTTCTCCGCATTATCACACTTGGTATAATCTGTCTTCTTGATTATAGAAATTCCAGAGTGTGCATAGTGGTATCTTATGGCTTTAATTTGTATTTCTTTATTGACTCATCATAATAATAAGCTTAATTTCTTGTGTCCTTGCCTTGACCATATTTTGCTGGGTGTTTAAAATATATAATATTTTTCTTGCTATTTTAAATTCCATTTTCTATTTGTTTGATATCTAACAATGAAATTTATTTGAGTGTATTTGTTTTATATTCAATGAACTGTGTTTATAGATTTGCTTAGATTTTTAAATGCAGTTAGTTAATTTAATTACATGCAAATATGGATAGTTTTATTTCTTTTCCAACCTTTTTATCCCATTAGTGGGTTGGTGGAATTTCTGTTTCAGTGCTAAATTGCAGTAATGATATAGCCTTCTTTATCAATGGAGTATTAATTATAATTTATGGATTTTCCTTGCATCAATTTAAGCAAATTCTTACCTTATTGCACTAAAAGATTTGTTTATTCTTTATTTCAGATTAACATAAAGCCTTAACTAGAGATTTTTATCATTTATGCCTTTTCCTTCACCTTGTTAAATGATTAGTTGCATTAATCGATTTTCTCGTGTTAAACATCTTATTTTGGGCTAAACCAAACTTATTCTAGTTATGGGATGTTATTATTTGGAAGACAGCTAAATATCACTTGTTTATATTTTATTGAGAATTATTTTCACTATGAATGAATGTGGTCTATTTAGTACAGTATTTTTTCTAACTGAATGACCTTTGATTGTGGTTTTTAGTATTTTTTTCTTTTCTATCTACATATTGTGTAATTAGGTAATAGCTTTGAAAATAAACTTGAAATGATCACTATCTTCTTTTAAAACAAGAATAGTTAAAACATTGATAATTAACCCAAAATTTCTAGGTCTGATACTTTTAAATTGGTACTTTTAAAACCTTTTTGTTTTGCTATTTCATAGCATCAGGTTTTGTTTCTATACATCTTTTCCACTGTTTTCTGAAAAATTATTATTTTTTTACCATGAAATATTCTGTTTTATTTAGTAATTGAGAATTTGGCATAGCATGATATCTAAGTATATCAGTTTAGTATATGTTCATTGTGATTTTTAGATGAAGTTGAATAATTTTAACTTCATAATTTATATATAACATTGTTTTTGTTTCAAAATCAGAGTAAATTTCTAGAAATTAAAATTAGGGAAAACATTGGTCAAATTTCTTAATCTTTTTTTTTTTTTTTGAGACAGAGTCTCACTGTGTCGTCCTTGGTAGAGTGCTATGGAGCCACAGCTCACAGCAACCTCAAACTCTTGGGCTTAAGTGATTCTCTTGTCTCAGCCTCCCAAGTGGCTGGGGAATTTCTTAATCTTTTTGAGTTATTTTCCATATCAGTAAAACAGACATGTTGTACATGCTTCCTTATTTACATATATTTTTATGTTTACTGCTCATCTGAATTGAATTTTAAGACTAAAATGAGGGTATATGTGATTAGGTTATATGGTTTGCTTTTGTAAGGCTACAGTCTGAGTTGTTGCGTCCTTAACCCAGGAAATGCACCATATATCTGTGCAGTTGGATATGAACTTACCCAACTCCTCCCTTTAATTAATTAAGTTTTTCTTTCATGTCAATATATAGTTGTTAATCTACTAGTTTCATTGATTATTTTGTTTTTTAGTTCATAAATTTTAGGTTTTGTTTTCAGTAATTTCCTTCTCTTAAATACTGGTGGTATTTTGCCTACTTTTGGTATACAATTTTATTATTTGCATTAATTCTACAAATGTAAAAAATTAATTATCATATATACACACATATATATATATAAATATATGATTTTCTTAATTTCTCATTAAGTAGATGTTCCTTAACATCTTTCACCATCTTTTATATTCTTTTCTGGTTTAAAAAGCAACATATAAAATCCCAAATGTTATTAAGACATTTTTGTCCTCCATGGGACAATGACAGTTTTTGGAAACATTTTTGTTTGTCGTGGCTGGAGGAGTTATGGGTGTTATGGGCATCTTGTAGATAGATAGGGTTGCTGCTAAGCAGCCTATGATGAACAGGCCAGTCTCCTCAGAAAAAATGATTTCCCTGGCCCAGTGTATCAATATCAATAGTGTTGAGGTTGACGAACTCAGTTAGTGGCTTAATCAGATTTAGATTTGTATGGAGAACACATTTTATAGGTTGTTCTGTGTTTTAGAAGAGCCATATAATGTCTGATAGTTTCTCTTTTTATGTTTTTAGCAGACACTGGTGCTCAATATTTAGATATTGATTGATAAAGATTGCAAAATTATCTTATTCCAATTCCTTCTTTATTTCTTAATTTGAAAATGCTGTAAAAATAAATTTTCTCTCATCAGCTACTTGGGTACTCAGTGTTATCATTCATATAGGAAATATATAATAAATAGTCTTTCCCTTTATTTTTATTTATTCCTTTCATTTCCTTCCTTTTTATGTATTTATTTATTATTTGCTCAATATCTTTCAAAGGTGACAACTAGTTTTGTTCTCGTATTACTATGCACTTATAGATACATATATAGGTATATATTTCAATTCATGTGCAATTATTCCTACTCATGCTCACATCAATTAATTTCTGTGTCATTTAAATTATATTTATTATCTACCTTTTCCACATTTTTTCTGTGTTTTTTAAAAAATTCATTTCAAGTATATTGAATTTATGTTATAGCAATAAGTTATTTTGCCTGATTTTATAAAATTAGATAGTCTTCCTTGACTTTTTTTGTCTTTAGATTTCACTGTGTCTCTAAAGAATAACTCGTTACATTTATGAACTCATCCTATTATACATATGTGAAATAGATTAATGTTGAAGACTTTTATTAGAAGATTAACAATTTTTCTTCTAGATTAGAGGTGTCCAAAAAAATGCAATAGGAATCACACACATAATTTTAATTTTCAAAATTTTATAAAAATTTAAAAAAATTTTAATTTTTAAAAAAGTAAAAGGAAATAAGTCAAATTAATTTTGATAAAATATTTTCATTTTAATATGTAATCAGTATTCAAAATAATCAAGTCATTAATGAGATATCTTACATTTCTTTTGTGCTAGTGTTTGATACACAGTTTATATTCTTTACTTATAGCATATGTCAATTCATATCATTCACATTTCAGCTACTCAATAGCCACATGTGGTTAGTGGCTACCCTCTGGACAACTCTTCTCTGTATTACATAGCACCCTGCTCCTTTTAGAAATGTCAAAGGAATAATCATCAAGCACTAGATGGCAGTCTTGCCATTTGTTATGAGATCTTTCAAGTTTAAGACTGAAAGAAAAGTGTTTAAAAAAAAGAAAAGGATGGTAGTTCTTATAATAGTGTTAATGGAAATTATTCCAATTTTAAAATTAGATCAAAACCTAAGGTACAAGTTCACACTATAACTTAAAGCAATTGGCTGCATTGTTGTATTAACTTAATTGAAAGTAATGTATCAGCAGTTGTATCATACACAGAAAAAAAGATATTCTAAGCAATGATATCTAATTTCGTTAGCCCTTACTCAATTTATTCTTAGTAGACATAAAAAGTAGTATTCATATAGTATAGTTTCTTTATTCTTCAGTGCTTTCTTTTTAATTGTAATAACCACTTTAACAAAGAAAATTTTAACACAAAGTGAAAGACTGGACTATGAGAATGTTACATAGATGATACATTTGAAAGAGGAGCATTAGAGTACATAAAGTCACTTTCTGCAGTTATCTACTTTAAGCCACTACTGTACTAATTCTTTAAGTACATGTAATAGCCAAACTACTAATTATAGTGTTTTAATATATTTCCAAATAATCTAACATATTTTGATTTATTTCACCTTTTACTTTTTAAAAAATTCCTATTTTATATTCAATTTATTTTATTGCTATTTAGAGTTCAGTAGAATTTGTTGTTACCTATTTTGAGAGTAGGGAATTTAGGTTAAAAAAAAGCCAATCTCAATTTAATTACTTACTGTGGTATGTCACACAAAACAATAAAAGCAATTAAATTTTGAATTAGCTCATATTTAATGGAATTATTTTTTGTTCTAAAACTGAATTAAAATTACTTCTTAAACTGCAAATGTTATATTTTGTTAGTGAATGTTTTACATGACTTTTTAACAATTTAATATAAATCACTATTTAAATAGGACCTGGCTGGAGCATCTGCAAATGGGGCAGAGTTGTCTTTAGGAACCCAGAAAATCTACATTCTTATATTTAACACATTGAAGACATGATGGATTGAACATTATCTGATAAAACGTAATGCGTCACATTTTTTGCATTTTAACCTTATTCTTTGATTCATCAGTGATTTTATCAAATTCTCTGATGCTTATGTATCAGTACTTTTTAGAGTTTTATCTCAGAACTATTTAATATTTTAATATAGTCCAAAGTGAAGGATAATATAACACAATTATTAAAAAACTTAAAATAGCTGAGAAAAAAATGCTACTGAGCTAATGCAGAAGAAAGATGAAAAATTTATTTGATTTATGTATTTTATAGTATGCGTGGTACATTAGTCTGGTTGCATAAATAAATAGACTCACTGTAAAAATAATAATCAAATAAAAGGAAAAAGTTTAAGGAAGTAAAATAAAAATCTCTTAAAACCTCCCATCAGGTCTCCTAAGTTGAGTCTGTGTCCCTGGGTAGGGGTACTCAGCTGAGAAGAGGGAGCTGGGACCCTGTATTAACATTTCCCACTGAGCCGTGTACCCGAGTGTGGTGCTCTACCTGCCTTCACCAAGAGGGTAATAGTTCCTTATTTGTATAAAATGCTGACAAAGCTAATGAAGGCACAATCTGCCTTTCTAAATAAATCTCAGTGCCATGTTCTGAGAATGATTATACAACATTTAGGTCATAGCATGCGTAATATTGTTATTGTGAAAATTTGTTTATAGAAATACAGTTCCTTATTTGGCATCACTTATTAAATAACCCTCCCCCCCTTTTTCTTCATCAGGGGAAACAATGAACTGACTTAAAAATAATACTGTAATACTTAAATCCCTTACTATGTCAGGTTTTTAATATTTTCTAGCTACCTTAGTCCTCAAATGACAAAGGTATGCTTATTTTTCCCATTTTATATATAAGAAATCACAGGTAGAGAAAATTAAATTAATCTCAACAGCGATGAAGTGGGAAAGCCATGTTTTAACCCAGGTCATCGGGGACTATAGGCCCTATTCTTAACCACAGGTCATGGAACTAGAGAAACAGAAATTAGCAATATATTTAACCAGAGTTGTTTTTATATGAATAAAATAAAAACATCGTGCTGAAGGAAATAAAAAGAGGACCTAATTAGGAAGTCATACCATTTTCTCAAATGAGAAATCCTTTTTTTTTTTTTTTTTTTTGGTTATAACATAGGATGTCACTGTTGCTCAGGCTAGAGTGCAGTGATGTTATCATAGCTGACTGCAGCCTCAAATTCCAGGGCTTAAGTGATCCTTCTGCCTCCATCTCCCAAGTAGTTGGGAACACAGCCACCATGCCTAGATAATTTTCTTTCTTTGGAGATACAGGGTTTGCTGTGTTGATCAGGCTGGTCTTAAACTCCTGGGCTCATGTGATCCTCTTGCCTGGGCCTCCCAAATTCCCAAATTGCTAGAATTACAGGCATGAGCTACTTCCCCTGACTAGAAATGAGAAATCTCCATATGAATATATCATACTTTCCAAATTGATACAAAATTTTATGCAGTTTTAATTAGAATTTCATTTAGTTGAAATTTTCAAAGGGCATATATTAAATCTAAAATAAATTACCTTAAGTTAATGTTATATAATATACTTTAAAATTCAGTATGCCGGGTGTGGTGGCTCATGTCTGTAATCTTGGCATTTGGGAGACCGAGTTAAGTAGATTACCTGAACTCACAAGTTCGAGACCAGCCTGAACCAGAGTGAGACCCCTGACTCTAAAAAATAGCTGGGCATTATGGCAGGCACCTGTAGTCCCAGCTGTTTGGAAGCTGAGACAAGAGTTGCTCGGTCCCAAGACTTTGAGGTTGCTGTGAGCTGTGACTCTAGAAGCAAAATTTCGCCTTCAGTAGGTTCTTGATCTCAGTGATTCAAATAATCCATGGACCACAGATAGTGGTAAGACAAGATTTATTTTACAGAAAAGAATACAAAACCACCAAAGCTCCTGGCAGAGAGAAAAAAGCGAAGTCGGGCAGAAAGCTCTCTCTCTGGGTTCTTTGTCCTGGGGTATATATATGGTTGCATGGGTCCTCTGTAGTTACACCTAGCAGGGACTCTATAGTTACATCTAGTGTGGACTAGGTAGCAAATGAATGGCTACAATCTGTTTGGTTCCCAGGCCTAGGAAACCTACATGGAATTGACCTGGCCTGGGAAATGGGGGTTCCCTGTTCAGCTACAAGTGCAAGGGGAGGGAGACACTAAGGTGCTGGTGTCTTCCCAGCAGTTGTCTGGCCCTTCTGGCTACTGGAGCCTCCTGACCCCTGACTCCCACCCCCATAGCCCACTAGTTCCTTTACCAGCTGCTGCCGCATTATTGCCACCAGGGCGGAGGCAGCAGTTCTGCCCCTCAGCTCCACAGAGCTGGCTGGTGTGCGGCCACCTACCCACCACCACCCGCACTGGGCCAATCAACTCCACAGCACTTTACCCAGGGTGAGCAAGTGAGACTCTGTCTCAAAAAAAAATTTTTTTTTCCAGTAAATTAAGTACAGGAAGAATAGTGAGAAATACCCACTTGATAGATAACCAAACATACTGTAACTCTACTGGCTCCCATACTGATACTAGAATATAACCAATGAACAAAATGGAGTATAGGATTAGATTCCTGATCATTTGGGAATTTATATGGTGCTATGGTTTGAATGTTTGTTGGTTCCAAAACTCAGATTGAAATTTAATTGCCATCATAACAGTGTAAAGAGATGATACTGTTATAGATGGGTGAGTTTGGCATACTTTACTGTCAGACTGCCAGAGGATGACACAGAAAGAAGGTTCTCACCAGCTGCTGGCCTTAGAAGTCTCCAGAACTATGACCTAGTAAATTTGTTTATTATAAATTAAGTATGCTGTGCTATTCTGCTCTAGCAGAATATATAAGTGTTAGGATGGAAATACAAGGTATGTGATAATGGGAGGAGCCATTTGTGGTAGTGTTCTTTGCAGAATAAACTAAGACATAAGTCATTTTCTTTTTCTTTTCTTTTTTTTCTTTTTCTTTTTCTTTTTTTTTTTGAGACTGAGCCTCAAGCTATCCCCCTGGGTAGAGTGCCATGGCATCACAGCTCATAGCAACCTCCAACTCCTGGGCTCAAGCGAGTCTCCTGCCTCCGCCTCCCAAGTAGCGGGGACCACAGGCACCCGCCACAACGCCCGGCTGTTTTTTGGTTGCAGCCATCATTGTTGTTTGTCGCGCGGGCTGGGGATTGGAACCCACCACCTTAGATGTATGTGGCTGGCGCCTTAGCTGATTGAGCCACAGGCGCTGAGCTCATTTTATTTTTCTAAGCCTTTAATGACTTAATCTGCTTGTTCTTAAATATTCTAGACTTTAGATTGTGGCTTTGCATTTACTAAACTTTTTCCTTCACATGCTACATCTTCCTCTAATATTCCAACACTACCACAAATGACTCCTCCTGTTAGCACATAACTTGTATTTCTATCCTAACACTTATATAGTCTGAAATTATCTAATTGTTTATTTTTTTCTTGAATTAGGGTTTTTAAGTAAAAGGAAATTTTACTGGAATGAAATTTTGTGAACCTAGGACCTTATCTTATTGGTCTCCCATTCAAGTACTAACCAGGCTCGACCCTGCTTATCTTCCGAGATCAGATGAGATCAGGCGCGTTCAGGGTGGTATGGCCTTAGACACCTTATCTTATTGGACTGGAAATGTGTGTGGCTCATATCAGCCTTTCAGTAATATTTAGTGGCAGTACATTCATATAAATTATTAATAAATAAGTGAATATATATGCATTCTGGCAAGCAATTTTATTGATAGGGACCAAAAATGTTTATAAATAATTTTATAGGTTAGCAAGTAAAAGTTACTTTAAGTTTGTTATAGGTATAATATGCTATTATATCATTGAAAAACTTTAAGCATCAGGCATTTTCATTTTTAACTAAGCCTATTGAACATTTTTTCAAATAAAATCAAAGCAGATTCCCATAAGTTGTAGAATAATTTGAAGTTTAACTCTTTTGAGATACTGTGAAGCAAAGGAAGGTGGTTTCCGAACAGGTCATGGAATGTTATTAAAAAATCCCAAATTAGAATCATTCATGTGGTTATCATAATCCATTCTGTTTTATTTATTGATGAAAAAAAGTAAGACCCAATGAGTTTCAGTGTGTCTTTGGTCACATCATCAGTAGTGTTCAGAGTTTGAGTCAGAACTGTATGCTTTTTCTATAATATTGTATCTAGTAAATATTGAACTTGTAAAATTTCTGCAACAGGTTTTACCTTTGTAATATTCTTACTGTTCTAATCTCAATAGAAATTCTTTTTTAAACAAAATTTTTTTTAGACAGGATCTTGCTCTGTTGCCCAGATTAAAGTTCAGTGGCATCATCACAGACTATAATCTCAAACTCCTGGGCTCAACTAATCCTCTTGCCTCAGCCTTCTGAGTAACTGGGAACACAGGCATGTACCATCATGTCCTTCTAATTTCCTTCTTTTAGTAGAGATGTTTTTTTTACTATGTTGCTCAGGTTGGTCTCAAACTCCTGGTTTCAAGTGATGCTCCCATCTGCCCTCCCAAAGTGTGAGGTAGGTACCCTACCTGGACAAAGTTCTTTATTAGTAATTGTAAGCATAGTTTGTATTGTTCATCAAACAAAGGAAAACTGATATTTATTGCATATTTATGTCCAAAATGATTTCATATCAAATATTTTATTTAATACTCTCAAGCGGGGGATATTTTCTGTAATTTGCTTTTTGGAGCATTAAAGCTTAGAGAGAGTGTCAGTTATTGACATTCACTGACTTTTGTTGATTCATTCTACATAAATTTTATTGACTAGCTACTTTGAAAGACTGTGGGGGTAACATAGTGAACAAAACAAGTTCTGATCAATTAAAGCTTATAACTGGGAAAATAGATATTAAACCAATTACCTAGGTATTATTTTTATAACTTTGAATGAGAATTATAGATGCTTTGGGAATGTATTACAAGAGGGCCTGACTTAATTTATGGAATAGGAAGTCAGTGAGGTAAGGAAATAATTGAGTTACTTTTGTTTGTTTCTTTTGAGATAGAGTTTCACTTTTATGTCACCCTTGGTAGACTGCCATGGTGTCACAGCTCACAGGAACCTCCAAATTTTGGGCTCAAGAGATTCTCTTGCCTCAGTCTTCCAAGTAGCTGGGACTACAGGCACCCACCACAACTCTGGGATATTTTTTGTTGCAGTTGTCATTGTTGTTTTGGCTGTCCCAGGCTGAGTTCAAACCTGCCAGCCTCGGTGTATGAAGCTGGCACCATAACTACTATGCTACAGGTGCCCAGTCAATAATTGAGCTTTGATGTGAAGAATGACTTGGTTAAGAGTAATGACTGTGTGAAGACAGGATGAAGTAGAATCAGAAATGACTGCATGTTTCAAGGTTTGTGGCAAGAAAGAAAATGCAATGTTTGAGTTGCTAAGAGAGAGCTGGTACTGAAGCACACAGAACAAGGTAGAAGCTAAGAGGTGAGAGACTTAGGTCTGCAGGATCCAAATAATATAGTGCTTTATAGATAGGGTGACCAGATTTTAACATTTGTAAAGCCGGACAACGTGGCCCAGGGGCGGGGTGGGGGCAGGGCCTGACAACAATACAAACTTTGATAAGCAGTTCTTGATAATCACTTCTCAACAATTATTTGTTATTATTACAGTTTAACATTATAAAATTAACAAAAATAATATAAAACTCATATTCTGGTGAAATAGCCACATGGCAGCTGAAAACCATATATTCCCTTCCTGTTCTCCTGCCCGTTTGTGCATTCTTTCCAAAAATCGGGACTTTTTTAAAATGCCGCGGGACGCGGGACAAATTGTTAAAAAGTGGGACTGTCCCGCCAAAGGTGGGACGTCTGGTCACCCTATTTATAGAACATGCTTTGTAGAAAATTTGGTCTTTATCTAAGAAAAATGGGAAGCTTATCAAAAGGTATTAAAAAAGAGAGTCAAATGTTACATTTTACTTTTAAAATAATCATTCTCCTTGCTGGGTGTAAAACAGCTTGGGGGGGAGGGATAGAGCACAAAAGAGACCATTTTCAATTCATTTTCTGAGGCATTTTCCTATAGCTACATGGTAAACCTTACTAGGACAAATCAAGAGTATGAATATACTTTTTAGTCATGAACTTATATTCACATAAATTTTACTATTTACTGAACAATTATTCAAGTCAGCAAACACTCTTATTTATAAACATGCCATTGTTTAAAACATATTTGGACTTGATATTGTTTTCAAGGTCTGTGTGTATCCTTTCAGAGTCCTCAGGATGGCTGGTAATATATGATCATGAAATTAAATATGTATAAACATGTATTTAACTGTGAGTAAATATTATAAGGGAATCTGACTTGTGAACTATTTCAGATTCAGAAATAAATATAGTGAATAAGGAACTGAACTGACATTCATTGAATACCTTTTTTTTATGCTATAGTCCTTTCTAAGCCAAATACACACACACACAAAGATGTATAATCCACAGAGCAATCCCTACTGGACCATTGAGTCTCACTGAGTTTCATTACTTTAGATAAAATAACTTAGTTGGTATATACGTGGGAAATTACAACCAAGAGCTTCTTAAATGCTGTAGATAATGCTAACATAAAAATGAAATAGTCTTAACATTGACATGTTGAAAAAGCAAATTATGAAGCTGTAGTTTCTTTTTGGAAAAAGCAAATGTAAAATTTCTCAATTTAAAATTTATGTACAAGAATTGTGGTTCCCAAATGAGCTAGTATTTAGATGAATAGCACCGTTGGTACAGATGCACAAGTCAAGGTTATTTTCATTTCTGATCCTGCCACGTGTACCTTATTTTATCTCAGAAATATAAATATTTCCAGTATATATCTTGATGATTTTTTTTATCACTGGTTACTTTTGTCTTAAAAGATATATTATTTCATGTAGCCTTTGTAAAACAAGTGCCAAATATTCACTATTTGTTGTTCATAATTACAAACATAGAATGTTCAGAAACTTTCTGTATAGTTCAAGTTCTCTTTCAGTTAATCATTAGTGGAATAGTGGAATATCTGACTTATTTAAATATTTTGTGTAGGTTAAAAGTCTTTTCCCTTTATATTTTATTTGCTTAAATTCCTTTTTCATGCAGTATGTTTTACTAATCAGCTTAATTTTGTACACAGTTTGTTCTTTTGCAGTAAAGAACAACCACTTTTTTTGTCTCCATGGCTGCTAGTCCAGTACTGAAGAACAACTCTAAAAAAAATCTAGTTCTGTATGTTGGAACTTAACCTTGGGTATACTGTAGTCATAAAAGACTAGAGTGAGAAACTCTATCGTGTATGTCTTTTTTAGCCTGTACCTAAGAAGAATGTGAATTAGGAATGAGATATGCCATTTTTGAAAGAAACATAACTACAGTTGATTCTTGAACAATCAGGAGTAAGGAGAGTTGACCTCCTGCACAGGAGAAAATCCACATATAACCTTTGACCTCCCCAAACGTAACTATTAATATCCTGCTGTTGACCACAAGCCTTCCCAATTAGATAAACAGTATATTAATGAAGGGGTTTGGGATCACTAGATGAGAGGGTTTCTACGCGAGGAATGAAGAGGTTTAACACAAAGTCCATGTCAGGGGACCGAGGAAGTATAGGAGAAGCCCTCTCTAGTAAACCTTGAGTCTCATATTATCATAAAACAGGAAGAAGTAGAAAAAAGCTGCTTACCCCACATTATCACTGATTGGGGGGGACACGGAGAAGGTCAGATAGATTGTGTCCACCTTTGTTTTTGCAAAACCTCAGACCTTGAGCACAACCTCTGCCCCCAGCATCAAGAGATCTTGGGAACCTAGAGAATATTTACCATAACCATTACTGCCATTCCTCACATATACATTTTCTCTTGGAGGCCAGTTTTCTGATCTCCTGCACATACACAACCCACATACTATTCCTGTGATTGTTTAAGTCTCTCAGCAGGAAGCAAGTCTTATGCTAAAGATCAGGGCTCAGTTTCCCCTACAAATTAACACATACATGTACTTTATTCTTACAATGAAAGTGGTTAGAGGAAATAAAAATGTTATCAAGATAATTATAAATAAGAAAAAATATGTTTACTATTCATGAAGTGGAAGTGGATCATCATAAAGGTCTTCCTACAGTTCATCCTCATACTGCCTATGTTTTTTTTTTTTTTTTTTTTTTTGAGATGGAGCCTCAAGCTATCCCCCTGGGTAGAGTGCTATGGCATCACAGCTCATAGCAACCTCCAACTCCTGGGCTCAAGCGAGTCTCCTGCCTCTGCCTCCCAAGTAGCTGGGACC
>CAUYQV010147903.1:0-20376 GCA_963574575.1 Galagoides demidoff | reverse complement strand
ATGGGTGAATGAAAAATAACTAAAACTCAAATCTCTAACCAACTCAGAAAACCACTCCACAAACGAGTAGAGAAAGAAAAGTTGTATTACAGGCTCGGCACCTGTGACTCAATCGGCTACGTACACCTGAGGTGGGGGGTTTGAGTCCCCAGCCCAGGCCCGCCAAACAACAATGATGGCTGCAACCAAAAAATGGCTGGGCGTTGTGGCGGGCACCTGTGGTCCCAGCTGCTTGGGAGGTGGAAGCAGGAGACTGGCTTGAGCCCAGGAGTTGGAGGTTGCTATGAGCTGTGATGCCATGGCACTCTACCCAGGGGGATAGCTTGAGGCTCCATCTCAAAAACAAAAACAAAAACAAAAAAAAAAGAAAAGTTGTATTACAAACTAGCAGGTGGTACACATGACAGGCAATCCACTAAGGGCCTGCCAAGGTGGGGAGACAAGAACCCTCACCCTTTTACATAGCCAGGCAGACACACCATCATACACACGTTCTCAAGTAAGAGGATTTGACGGCACCATTTATCACACAAGTTCATCCTGTGTTCACCTGAGGGGGGGTGGCCATCTGGGTTAATTAATTCCTATTGTTATAAAAGGAGGCAGTTTTGTACCTTGGAGCCGGGTGCCCACTGCTCCTGTCCTCTGTCAGAGCCTGAGAGATAGAGTCCCTGTCTCTCTTGGATGTTTACACTCCAAAAAGATGGTTCTTAGGTCCTCAATGTGCATAATGCAATGATAGGTTTCTAGAGTACTAAGAAGAGAGTATGAATGTTTTTGCCACAACAAATAAGCAGGGAGATGGTTACGTTAATCAGTCAGATGTAAGCATTCCACATTGTATATCAAACCAGCACACTGTACCCCATAAATGCATTAATGAACAGTTATGATTTAACAAAGAATTAATAAAAGGTATTTCTGGGTCACAGAGTTGACAGAAGCCTTTTAAAAGAATACATACTTTCCGGTCACATCTGTCTAACAAGGGTACAAGTGAACTTTTCTAGAACTAGAATATAAATGTTTTGATACAATGACTAAGCAAATGACATGAATATTTATGTTAACCAGTTTGATGGAAGTATTTCAAATTGTATATGAAAACAGTACAATGTACCCCATGTTTGCATTAATGTATATAGCTATCAATTAACAAAAAAAAAAAATGTTTACCCCACAGGAGTTGTCAAAGGAATTACGTGACAATGCGTTGAAGTGTGATAATATAAGCAAAATGTTTAGAATGTACGTTTAGGTGCCATGTAAGTGTTTGTGACTATGTTTCCTTCCGTCGATATTTCCATTTAATCACCACAAACATTTTACATTCTTCCTACTTGTGAAATAATAAGCCTGGCCTTATCACATAGAAGACTAACTCACCTGGGTTTGGCAGGCAAAAGCGATGAATATCATTGCCAAAATGCCTTCCTCTGACCCAGTGGTTCTCAGCCTGCTCCTTCCTGACATTGGAATCTGGGGAACTTTACAAAGATGCCTGGGACCCACCCCTAGAGATGCTAATTTAATTAGTTTGGGTGCAGCTTAGGTACTGGGAGTTTCATAAGCTTCCCTGGTGGCTCTAGTGCACAGCCAAGGTAAAGAACTCTCCCCAAACCTCATATGTGAGGGGTGACAAGGGGGTGGAGTTGGAAGGTTAGATTCACTGGACATAAGAACCAGGATGCTAGTAAGTGCTTCTTAAAATGTGAGTGTTTCAATGCTAAATACACTTTACAGATCCTGGGTTACACAACAATAAATAATAAACAATCTTTGTTTGCTGGAGGATTTATGGGACTTTAGGGATCTTTGGTATGTTAATGGCATTGAAATTCTTCAAGAAGGAGCATCACAGGTGCAGTGTTTCCCAAACTACTTTAACCACAGGTACTCTCAGAATGTAATATCTCAGGAACTGGCCATCTGAGAAACACGTGTGGGAAAACACTGAATTCATGGTGATGCCAAAAGCAGGGTGAGGAGCTAAGTCAGTACTGTTCCTCAACATTTTTTATCTCACAGCACACATTGAATCTACAGTGAAACTTCCGTGCACACTTAAATTATGTTAATCAAAAAAAAGTATATTAAAAAAAAGCACTAAAGCACTTACTGTGCTTTGAACCTCTTTTGAAAATAATTAATGATCACTAAAAATTTTCCCAGGATGCTGGTTGAAAACCACTGAGCTAAGTGAAGGCGGAGTCTGGGGGAACTCGTGGCCATCCTGCGGGTGGCCTTCCCCTGCCAGAGCGTTCTAGCCTGTTACTCCCACCCACTTTGCTGTTAAGGAAGAAAGCACCCAAAGGGACAGCCACACATGTCCCCATCTGAGGGGAGGAAGTGACACAGCCCAGGGGAACTGCAGTAGACACGGTGTTAAGCTAAACTGGAAGCCTGAACAAGATGGAGCTTCTGTTGCCACTGGAGTTCTTGGTTTCCTGGTGAGACTCGGGAGCCATCCCTGTGCTGCTATGGTCAGGGTGCTGATCTAGAAACCTGGGTGTGGCATCCAGACACTGCCTCAAGTCTCTGACTTAGGTTTCTTTATTAGTAAAGCTAAAATTGTGTCTAGAAACTGTGACCATACAATCCCTAATTTCCAGAACAGGCTTCCTGCTTCCACCTCATCTCACGCAGTACTTTATCCTTGTCTGAACTTGTCATGCACATTGTCTCACTGGCTCACAGAACGGTCCCTTCAGGCAGGCGCTACAAATGTTACTGTTCTCCGTATTTTTTCAGAGGGGAAAACTGAGGCCCAGAGAGGTGGGCTGAGTGGCTGAGATTACAAAAGCCAGTGACGGATCTGGGATTAAGTACTAGTCTTCTTGCCATGAGTTCTTTCCACTGTGTTCTAACCTGCTTCTGAATCACAGATTCATAGAGTTTTCTTGGGGGAAATCCACCCTTCCCAGAGATGCACATTTCCAAATGAAGAGACACACTTTCCCACCCCTACAGGGGCACTCCTCCTTCTGTCTACCCTAACCCATTGTCCTCAACAGAGGGTGGGAAGTTGACAACTGATTAAAAAGTCTGGGGGCCAAGAATGAGCCCTGGTTAGCCCCTTCTGTGAGTGGCAGTGGGCAGGTGCCAAGTCCACAGGCAGCATGCACTCTCTTTTGATCTGGTCACGTGGCAAGAGCAGGTCCTCAGTTTGGGGAGGGAAGTTAAATTCAGAAAAGGGTTAACACTGGTGGGGGGAGCCTAAGGCAGCCATACACAAACCTTTCCCCTCTTCCCTCTCTCCTCCTAAAACAAAGACAGAAAGGATCTGGCTAGCCCCACCCTTTGAGAAGCTCCTGCCAGAAGATCCTAACTTTTCAGGCAAGCTGTGGCATCTGTGCACCCACTAGAGCCCCATATAAAAAGGGGCTCTAACTGCCCCCAGGCACAGACGCCATCTTTGCACTGCCCAGGTGGGTTGCTGCCCTTTTTTTAAATTTTTATTTGGGGTGGGTGGTGGTGATGCCCTTTTAATAAAGCTGACCTAGACTTCTCCGCTCCCTCTGGGCCTCTCTGGGCACCATCCTTTACACCTTCCAGTTGGCAGGTCTTTAGTTCCATGCTGAGTCGTCCTCCAGTAGTGCTTCTATAACAAAAAAACCTATTCTGATCTCTCTCATCTATAATTCCTGAATGCAGCCCTCCTACAGTAATTTCCAAACATTACTCCAGGGAAATGAAGCATTATTTATTTGGTACCCTCCCCCACCCCAGATGCTATATAAATTTTGTAGCTGAATCAAACCTGAAGTTATTTGTTCTAGGCTGCTGCTTTTTAAAAAATGGATCATCTTCGTAACAGTCAGATTGTGTTACTTGCTGAGAATCACACAAAGCAGACTAATAGGTAAGCTACTGAGTATCCTGACTTCCTGGGAAGTTTCTTTTGTCCATTTAAACATGATTTTTTCAAGATTAGCAAAGAGGGAGCTGAGCTCATGTTTGGAGCACCCCTGCTCTGGGGGTGGGGGTCATAACAAGATAAGGAAACAAATTTTATAGATAAACTGATAGTAAATCATTCACAATAAACCACTGAAGTCACCATTGTGGAGGGAGGAAATTGCAATTCATTGGGCATCCCTAACCTTTAATACAGTTCTCATTTTTAATTATGCATGAGAATCTCAGTTTTACTGCAATAAGAACCCCCAAATTCCAATGTCTTTTAATAACCACTGTTCACTGCTCACACATGCAAATTGATGGCAGCTACAGGTCATTTGCTAGGGTCCTCCTCAGCCCTGCTCCCAGAGTTCCTCTTGCTGGGACCCAGGTTGAAGAAACTACCCCACTTTGGAATATGACATACTTATGAATGAGAAAAAGGAACAGGAGAATTCATGGAATCGATGGTGCCTCTTTAAGCCTCTGCTGTACATTACTCCCCTGCTCATATTTCATCACCAAAGCATGTCTCATGGCCACACCAGGGGATGTAAACTGCACCCACAGGAGGACTTTCTGATACAGAAAGAGGGACCAATAATAGTCAAACATAGGGCATACACGCAGGCTATAGAAGCCCCAAGCTGGAGCTGTCCTTGAGGTAAGAACAAAGCCACAGGGCTTCCATAGGTCTGGACACACTCTAACGACCCCTACATCTTGGAAAGTCTTGGCCACACTCTAAAGACCCCTACCGTAGAGCTGGAAGGGAGTGGAGGAGATTGGCATGAAAAGGGAAAAGAAAGTAGAGTCAGATGGAAGAGGGCAGCCTTGTAACCTGTGCTTTGTCCTGGACTCTGCCAGAGATATCATCCTACTCCCCCCCATAGCAGGTCATTTATGTAAGAGAGGGGAATTCAGGTGCACAGTGGCACAGATAATGCCAAATAGGATAATCCAAAACTCATTGACATTTGAATACTTAATGCCATTTATGATCTTCACAGCCAGCATAGCTCCCTTCCTGATTGCACTTCCCTGAGATCAATATGAAGACTGGTTAGTATTCCCTAGGTGCACAGCAGCTGGGGATGGAAGGAGTGCAAAGAAGTTCTAGGGAAAAGCTATCCGAATAAGGTAAGTTTGGTCCACCTCATCACATTTAGTGAGCAACCTCCACCTCCCTGCTGAATTCCAAGCCTAGGGCAGGGACCGAATAGTAATTCTCTAAAGACGTCACCTCCTCCTCCAGTTATTGATGCTGCAGTGGTCTCGCCCATTCTCCCAGGGTGCAAGCTCAAGTTTGGACAGGAAATGCTGCAGCTGAGACAAATTATAGCCTGCATCAGGCTGCAGCCCTGGAGGGGTTATGTCCTCTATTCCCTCTTGTATGAAAGAAAGGTTAAGAACCTCCTGATTGCAGGTGTACAGATCTAGAGGGGAGCCATGTAATAAGGAAACACTTTCCCTAACCCCCCCCCCAAATTATTGCTACTGTGATAACATTTTATGAATTTAAGGTACTTTGAATGTTTTGAAGTGATTCATAATAGGTGTCCAGAGCTATGGGAGCTCTGTGGCCAAGAAGGTGCCTGAGGCCCCCTCCAAGATCTCTCTGTCTGTCCTCAAGGCCATTGTTCATGTTCTCAAGTTTGGAAGGTACAGTGCTCAGGCATGTCATGGTACCGAGCTTGAGAGGTGGTACATGTGGCCTCTTGGGCTTGGGAGATGTCACTCAGCTGAAATAGCTAAGCTACCAGGAAGAAATAAAAACAAAAATCAAACAACAACAACAAAAGAAAACCCAAATCTCCTGCCCAGACACTGGTTTTCATTACCCTACTATCAAGGAAAATAGTTCTGGAGAGGCAATATCAGTATTGCTAAGTGGTTAAGAGCTCAAATATCTTCAATAGACAGTGTGTTATTGATTTTTCAGGTTAACAGTGTTAACATGCATATGAACTGGTGCCAGAAAGGCAAACAAACTCAGCAAATGTGCAGGAAATGAGTCGTATTTTGACAGGCTGTATAGTTTATAAAGTACATGAATAAATGAAGACTTTAAAAAAAAATCATCAAGGGGGTCAAGAAATCACAGGATGAAATATAAAATAGAAAAAAACAATGTAACTGCAACACAAGTATATGAAACAACTTCAATGAAGGAAGTATGTTGAGAACTTGCTGACTTACGCAACTTTGGAAATGAGCAGAGACCTTACAACTAAAGGCAAAAGGGTAAGTACATAGCATTGCAGTCTAGTTGACACATGTTCTGCCACAGAGATGTGAGTTAACAATCATGATACCACTATACGTGTACACTAGGACTGGACTGGATAAGCGAATTAATGGTGGTGGTTGGCAGGAGCCAGGTTTCTCACTGTGGGAGTGGAAGGTACAGGGGAGAAGGATGATGTGTGTGGTCATGAAGTAGAGTTGAAGACATTAGAATTCACTCAGTTAACTTGTTTTTATCTTAATATAGATGGTTAAATATAGCAATATTTATAAATAGATGTCTATACATGGGTTTATATAATATATATATATATATAGTTTTCTTTTTCTTTTGTTTCTTGGCTGAGTGAGCCTAAAAGAAACAGCACCTCAGTAGCACACTCAGTGCTCAGATCTTACACTCTCCTACAAAAATGGAACCAGGTATCCTAGGACTGATGAATAAAATATGGGATATGAGCCTGGAGCATCTTATAATATAAGAAATTAGAAAGAGAGGAGAGGAGAGAAGGGAAGGGGAGGAGAGGAGGAAAATAAAGAAAACAGAAAAGAAGAGAAGAGGGGAAAGGGGACGGGAAGGAGGAAGGGGAAGAGAACAGACGGGAAGGGAAAGAAAGGAGAGAAGAGGAGAAGAGAGGAGAGGAGAGCAAGGGAGGGGAGGGGAGGGGAGGGAAGGGAAGGGAAGAGAAGGGAAGGAAAAGAAAAAGAGAGAAAGAGGAAGAGAGGAAGACAGGAGCCAACTGCAAGAACTCCCAATGGCCAAAGCTGGGATGGTTTGAGCACCAAGGTAAATGAAGATGTATTGGATTATAACCCAAAGTACAAAATAAATATCCATGAATATATACTGATATAGATAATTTTATCAATAAGTAATTGGAATAGAAGGGACAAATCATCTGTGAAGAAGAATTCCAAGAAATTTATGTAAACACTACACATCAGGCAGGTGGAGCATAACTGCCCACTCCTTGCGGGCTGTCTATACTGAATTCCTCCCAAGAAGCACAGCATGGAAAAGGAAAAAAGAGAGTCTCTTTGCAGTAGAGAAATCTGATAAACACTACCTTGGCCAGATGATCAAGGTTCACATCAACAGCGATAAGTTGAATGGATGTTCCATGCCCCTGATAGGATATGGTGAGATATCCCTCCTATACTCTTGCACTCCCAAAACAATAACCCCAATTTAATCTTGGGAAAATATCAGGCAAATCTTAACTATGGAATGATGTCTATAAAATAGGTGACCAGTCCTATACTACTCAACCTGTCAAGGTCATCAAAAACAAGGCCTGTGTGAGATGTGATAGCTAAATGGAATATGGTCTCCCAGAGGAGCTCCTATAACAGAAAAAGTATATTCGGTAAAAACTAAGCAAATCTATATAAAGTATGGATTTTAGTTAAATTTTTTTAAAAGCAGATGAAAAAATTCAAAAGGGGAGACAGACTATGTCAAAAGCCTTATTGATATCACTATTTTTTATTGCAGAATGTTAGAGGGTACAGGTGTTTTGTTTACATACTTTATTTTTGTACGTATTGAGTCAAATTATATGTTTAAGTGTGCCCTTCACCCAGATAGTGTGCACTGTACCCAGTAGGTGTAAATTTACCCTTCCTCCTTCTCACCAGCTTGATTTTCATTGAGGTTTACTTCCATATATGCACTTAAATATTGATTGATTAGTTCCAATTTGGTATTGAGGTCATATGTTTGTTTCTCCATTCTTACGATGTTTCACTTAGAAGAGTGGTTTCCAATTTCCTGTAGGTTGTCCAAAAAGATACTAGATGGCCATTTCATTATGGCTGAGTAGTATTCCATAGTATGCATATACCACATTTCATTAATCCATTCATATATTGGTGGGTACTTGGGTTGTTTCCATATCTTTGTGATTGTGAATTATGCTGTTATAAATGTTTGAGTTCAGGTGTCCTTTCTATAAAATGACCTCTTTCCCTTTGGGTAAAGACAGAGACCCAGTAACTATAATGGACAGTCCTACCAAACAAGAAGCTCTCAGATTCTACAATACATGTACAATCCTATCTGGTAGAGGATCACGTTCTACCACAACTGAACTTTGTGGTTTGAACTGGCAATGGGACATGGAGGTCTATGTTGACAAAATTCTCTGGCACAAAAGTTAGAGCTAAATCTGTTTTAAAGACTCAGAATTTTTTTTTAATTTCATAATGAAATTAGTAGGATCCTGAAAAAAATCAACAGCTGAGAAATACTCATCAACAATCAACTTGAACACTTGGTCCAAGACCATTGTGCTGCCCAATCCCAGCTGCATAGGACAAGAGAAAATGCCAGCTGGAAAAGGGAGGAGAAACTGAAAGGAGCAGAATTTTTTCTAAACTCACAGAAAGATTAATGAGAAACAGAATTTTAAAAAATAGCAGTATTTCACACTGAGTGTCCCACATTGCTTCTATGTGATTTCACCATATTGCTTCAGAAAAGAGTGATCCATATGCAGGCAGCTACATGCATTTTTTACTTCTTTCCCTGAAAGTTGTATGCTGGCAGGCTACTTCTAGTCCACCATCAGAATTCTAGAAGAAATCAGAAAAAATTTGTAGACATTGGTCTAAGCAAACAACAGATGTCTGAGACCACAATGGCAATTACAGCAGCACAAAAATAAATAAATGAGACTTGATTAGATTTAAAAGCTTCTGTACAGCTAAGGAAATAATCAGCAGAGCAAATGGACAATCTACAGAATGGGAGAAAATATTTATAATCTACCTATCTGATAAAGAGTTAATAACTAGAATCTACAAAGAACTCAGACAAATCATAAAGGAAAGAATAAACATCCTCATTAAAAAATGGGCTAAAGATATGAACAGAAGTTTTTCAAAAGAAGACAGACAGATGGCCAACAAACGTGAAAAAAATGCTCGATATTACGAATCATCAGGTAAATGTAAATTAAAACCACAATGAGATATCACTTTACCCCTGTTAGAAAAGCTTTTATTAATAAGCCTAAAAGCAATTGATGCTGGCATGGATACAGAGAGAAAGAAACACTTATACACCACTGGTGGGATGTGGGACTGCACATTATTATCTCGTCTATGGAAAACAGTATGGATATTTCTTAAAGAACTAAAAGTAGACCTACCTTTAGATCCAGCAATCCCACTACTGAATATCTACCCAAAAGAAGTCATTTTATCAAAAAGACATCTGCACTCTAATGTTTACTGCAGCACAATTGCAAAAATGTAGAAATCAACCCAAGTGCTCATCAATTCATGAGTAGATTAATAAACTGTGGTACATTTACTATGGAGTACTATTCAGCCATAAACACGGATAAGTCAATGCCTTTTGCAGCAATCTGGAAGGAATAAGAGACCACTATCCCAAATGAAGTGTCTCAAGAATGGAAAAACAAGTACATGTACTCTTTAATAAATTAAAACTAACTGACAGGCACAAAAGTACACAGAGGAAAGTAAAAGTCACAGGGAATCAAGCAGGGGGAGAGGGAGGAGGAGTGGGGAAGTGCAGAAACCCACCTAACAGAGGCAATGAACTCTATTCAGGTAAAGGGCACATTTATAGCACTGACTCAAGCCAAATATCAAAAAATAAAAAGTACCCTACTGATATTTTGAGATTAAAAAAAAATAGCAATATTGTTAATGGTACCATTTTAGTAAATATTAAACAGAACCCAACTGAAGTGACAATTTAAAAGGACATCAAAATTTAGGAAATTGCTGTAGTCAAAATTTAAGGCAAAGTATATGACTAGCTTATAACAATTATTCCAGAATATTAAATAGGTGTTTCTTAAAATAGATCATAGCTCTAGCTTCTAATTAGTTCTTTCTTATGTGCAATTATGTTTCATTTTGCTTAGTCTTTGAAGACAATTATACCTCAGAACCTGCTGGGTGTAGGAATATATATGTATCTGAATATACATATATAATTAAAATATGTAGATAGATATTTATGCACATGCATATGTATCCATATAGTTTATTATGATGACTATGATTCAAATGTTTTGAGAATTAATAAAATGCTTAATCAGATCACTTTAAATTATCTTTCAGAAAACATAATAGTCATCATCTCATTTGGTTTTCTAAGGAATTGTGTGAGATAGTGTAACTTATTTTACAGGTGAGGAAATAAGCCCAGGGCGGCTCATTCAAGGTCACAGTGTTAGTTAGGAGAGCTTGTAGTATAGTTAGGCTAATAAAATGCATTTAGGCACATAAAACATCCAGAGATTAATTAGAAGCTTCTGTTTTTCTGAATCAAATTCTCAAGCTCCAAAGATGCCCTCTTAACAAAAAAGAAGTCCACACAAACAAATCATATTTGTCTGCCTAAGAAATACAGTTGGTCCTTTTTGAGGGTGAAAAACAAACTTGCCTTTTTCGAGCTTGCAGATGAAGTAGAAATATTGGTGCAAGACTTTTACACTTCATTAACTGTCATCCAGAGCAAGGAAGATTTGTGGCTTGCTAAAGGGACTGTTAGGCAGAGGTATGACAAACATGCCAATAGGTTTAACTCTTTAGCATCAGGCCAGGCCACATCAACAGACCGGGAGGCCACCAGCACCAGACAAGGGCAATGAGGATGTCACTCACACTAACAGTAGACCGCTCTGAGTTCTCACATTTAAAAAAACAATCTCTGGAATAGTGTAGGTTTAGAATGATCTTCATATTCTTTCTGGAAGTTTCCATTGTAAAATCAATATCTATAAGCCACTTCTTGAAGACCTATACTATCAGTACTAGATACTATAAATTGAGTATAACAGCCATCAGCTCCACATTCCTAGCTCTTTATAATCAGCATTTTATATATGCCCGAGTGAAAGACAAAAGCTGGACTAAAATCTATGGCAGAAAAGAGCAATTAACACATTTATTCAATGACCAAGCAAAGTGTTCTTTTAGTTTCAACAGACTTACTTGGTATTTGGTATGTGACAGGTTGTTTAAAATAAATTTCGAGAGAACTGACTTGTTTGGAACAAATGTGCAACCCTGAAGGGCAAAAGAAAACACCTAGACTTTGATTTGGAGGTCAATCAGCCATCTGGAAAAGAAGTGGTGACTGGAAATTTCCTACTGAGCTTATCTTGTGATTGTCTATTGGTCTGGATGGTTGTGTTACTTCTATTGACAGCGTCTGCTGTTTATTTGAGTAAAATAAAGCCTTCTGTGCCCATGGAAGTGGTCGATGCTTGATATTAAGTGATACTGAATTAGATTTATTCAGAAGTAAATCAGGAGAGCTTGCATTTCACAGAAGAAAAATAGACAGTTAATATTTCCCTATGCTGAAAACTGCAACCAAAGCGTATGTTGTTATTTATGGTAACAAACAATTATCCTTCACAATAGAACTAAAAACAGAAATCTGATTCATGAATATGCTCTTATTTATTTTTCCCTGCCATGGACATTATTACTTTTTTTTCAGCCTTGGAACTTACTGGAAAAGAGTGTTGTGTTGTGCACAAAATGTTGGTATGGGTGTACATGTACATACGTGTATGAGTAAATAGTCATGAAAATGGAAGTCCACTTGTTCTTTTTTACTAGAATCTAGTAAATGTTTAGCAAATGAATGTGACAAATGTTCTGAAAATTTTAATATCAGACTATATTATTAAAATCGATATACATATTTTCAGGGTACAAGGGGTAATTTGATACATTCATATAATTAAGTCAGGGTAATTAAGATATCCATAACCTTAGATATTTAATCTTCTCTTTATTCTGGGAACATTCAAATTATTCTCTTCTAGCTACTTTGAAATGTGCAATCAATTAATATTAATTATAGTCACTCTACAGATCTATCGAATATCTATCTTATTTCTTTTATCTAAGTGTATATCACACCAATTAATCAAGTACTCTTCATCCCCCCTCCTTCTTCTCCTTCCCAGCCTCTAGTAACCACCAATCTATTTTAGCTCAGACACGTGAGAACATGCAATACTTTTTTAAAAAATTTTTTTAATTAAATCACAACTGTATACATTAATGCATTCATGTGGTACAATGTGCTGATTTTATATACAACTTGGAATGCTTACATCAAACTGGTTAACATAGCCTTCACCTCACTTAATTATTGTGTTAAGACATTTATACTCTTAATAGATGTGACATCTTTCTGTGCTTTGCTTATTTCACAGAACATAATGACCTCCATTTCCATTTACTGTACTGCAAGTGACAGGATTTCATCCTTTTTATAGCTAAATCATGTTCTATTGCGCATGCGTGTGTGTGTGTGTGCGCATATATATAAGCACACATACACACAGGGTATGTGCAAACTTCATAGACACCCTGTATATACCACATTTTCTTTATCCATTCATCCATTGATTTCGTATTTTGGCGATTGTAAATAGTACTGCAGTAGGGATGCAGGTATCTGTGATACATCCATTTCCTTTCTTTTGGATGTATACAGAGCAGTGGAATTGCTGCATCATATGTTAATTCTATTTTTACTTTCCTGAGAAACCCTCCAAACTGTTTTCCATAGTGTCTGTTCTAATTTACATTCCCGCCAACAGTGAACAAGGGGATTCACCTTTCTCCGTATCTTCACCAGCATCTGTTTTTCCCTGTCTTTTTCATAAAAGCCATTCGACCTGTGGTGAGATGATACTTGATGGTGGTTTTGGTTTGCATTTCTCTAAGGATTACTACTCTTGAAGCACATACCTGTTGACCATTCGTATGTCTTCTTTTGAGAAGCATTTATTCAAATCTTTCACCCATTTTCTTAATCACATTTGGGTTTTTGCTTTTGAGCTTTTTGAGCTCCTCATACATGTATATTCTGGTTGTTAATCTCTTTTCAGATGGATAGTTGGCAAATATTTCCTCCCTTTCTGTGGATTGTCTCTTCACTGTACTATCTCCTTTTACTATTCAGAAGCTTTGGGGCTTGATGTGATCCCATCTTTCCATTTTTGCTTTAGTTGTCTTACACAAAAATCTTCGCCTGGACCAAGGTCCTGAAGCATTTTTCCAATATTTACTTCTAGTAGGTTTATATTTTCAGGTCTTCTAATAAATCCATTCTGATTTGATTTTTGTATATGATGAGAGAAAGGAACCTAGTTTCATCATTTTGCATTTGGATATCTAGTTTTTCCAACATGATTTATTGACGAGAATGCCATTTCCCCAATTTATGTAAGATCTTGGTGCCTTCATCAAAAATGGGCTGGCAGTAAATGCATGGATTTACATCTGGACTCTATTCTGTTCCATTAGTCCCTATGTCTGTTGCTCTGCTAGTACAATGCTGATTTGGTTACAACAGCTATGCAGTCTTCTTTGAAGTCGGGTAGTGTGCCGCCTGCAGCTTTTTCTTTTGTGTTTTTTTTTATTCTCAATTTCATTTATTTGTGTTGCCTGCAGCTTTGTCTTTTGTGGGTTTTTTGATTCTCAATTTCATTTATTTCTACTCTGATCTTTATTATATTCTTTCTTCTATTAAGTTTGGGCTTGTTTTGTTCTTACTTTTCTGGTTCCTTGAGCTGTATCATCAGGTTGTTCATTTGAAGTCACTGTATCTTTTTGATGGAGGTACTTATTGCTATAAACTTCCTACTTAGTACTAATGTTCCTGTATCCCATAGATTTTATTATCTTGTATGTCAATTTCCATTTGTTTCAAGAAATATTGTAATTTTCTTTGTAATTTCTTTCTTGATCCATCGGTTGTTCAGGAACATGTTATTTAATTTCCATGTGTTTCTGTGGTTTCTGAGGCTCCTCTTGTTAGTGGTTTCTAGTTCTATTCCATTGTGCTCAGAAAAGATATTTAATATTATTTCTACATTTTGAATTTGTGACTTGTTTTGTGGCCTAAAATATGTTCTATTCCAGAGAATGTTTAATGTGCTCATAAAAAGAATGTGTAGTCTGTAGTAGTTGACTGAAATGTTCTATAAATGTCAATTATGCCTATTTGGTGTAGTGTGTAGTTTAACTCTGGTGCTTCTTTGGATTTTCTGTGTATATAATTTGTGCAATTGCTGAGAGTGGGGTGAAGTCTCCTACTATTACTGCATTGCAATCTATACATAGTATCCTTCAGTCTATTGATGTTTGCTTATATAACTGAGTGCTCTTGCGTTGGGTGCATAGATATATATAATTCTGATATCCTCTTGCTGAATTTATCCCTTTATTACTATACAATAACCTTCTTTATCTATTTTTATACTCTCAGACTTGTAGTCTATCTTATATAAGTATAGCTACTTCTCTTTTTTGGTTTCAACTTGCGTAAAATATCTTTTTTCCATCCCTTTACTTCCAATGTGTGTCTTTATGAATAGTAAGTTTTTGTAGGAAGTGTATCGTTGGGTCCTACCTCTTCATCCATTCAACCACTCAAATTCTTTTACTTGGAGAATTGAGATCATTCACATTCATTGTTATTACTGATAAATAAAACTTACGACTGCCATTTTGTTACTTATTTTCTGGTTGTTGTGTAACTTCTCTCTTCCTTTCTTACTATCTTCATTTGAGGTTAAGTAATTTTTCTCTGGTAGTATGTTTTAATTTACTGCATTTTATTTGTAGCGTATCTAGTATAGGTATTTGCATTGTCGTTAACATAAGGCTTACAAAAACATCTTGTGGATATAACAAATTAGTTTTAAAAGATGACAACTTAGATTATTAAAAAAGAAACCAACACTTTTTTAGAGATTCTATAGTTTAACTCCAATCCCCCACATTTTTGCTTTTGGTTGTCTCAACTTATATATTTTTCATATTACCTATCCTTAAAAGGATTCTGAAGCTTCATTATTTGTGACAGATTTGTGTTTTAGTCTTCGTAGTAGTTATGAGTAAATTACACATACAATTAGTGTTAGCACATTCTGTGGTTGCCTTTGTATTTAATTTTACCAGTGGGTTTTATACCTTGTTTTCTCTTTCCACATTTTTTTTTCAGATATGAGAACTCCCTTTAGTATTTCTTGTAAGACAGATCCAGTGGTGGTGAATTCTCTCAGCTTTTGTTTCTTTGAAAAAGACTATCTCTCCTTCATATTTGAATGATAGTTTTGCTGGATACAGTGTTCTTGAATGGGAGTTTTGTTTTTGAAAATGTCAACCCACTCCTTCCTGGCCTGTATGATTTCTACAGAAAAGTCTATTGCCAGACAAATTGGAGTTCCTTTATATGCTATTTTCTTCTTTTGCTGCTTTCTGGAGCCTCTGACCTTTCTGCACCTGAATATTTATATCTTGCTCATGTATTGAAAGCTTCCTGTTATTATTTCTTTGAATAAGCTTTCTATCCCTTGATCTTACTCAACTCCCTCTTAAACACTAATAACTCTTTGATTTGGTGTTTTGAGGTAATTTTCTGTTTCTTATAGGTGATTTTTATTCCTTTTTATTCTTTTTCCTTCTTTGATATCAAACAGCCTGTCTTCAAGCTCACTGATGTTTTTTTTTCTCTGCTTGTTCCATTCCACTGTTGACTCTAATTAATTTTTCAGTTCATCAAATGTAATCCTTGATTCTCAGAGATGTTTCTCCCCATAACTCATGATGTTTCCTCAGGATTGAGGCAGGAACATATATCTTGATAGGGAACCCAAGATGGTAGGGAAGCTAGTTGTCCAGCTCAATTTCAATTTTTCTAATGTAGAAACATTGTGGAGAAATTTTTCCCACTCTTTGTTCCAGGCAGATTTGGGGGGGAAGAGTGTTACAGATATGGAAATCTTGTTCTTTTGCCATTTACATAAGAGTATTTTTTACTTCTCTGTGACCCTGACTTCTCCTCATATTTGACTTCTGTGATATTTCTGGTAATAACCTCAGTATTACATATTTCTTTTGGTTTTCTTTCAAGGGTAGGGGGAGAGTAGACCCACCTTGTGTCTATGCCACCAGTTTGGAATCAGAATGATGATTATCAATTAATTATTAGATAGTTTTTCATCTTGGACTCAAACTGGTAAATACACTTCTTTCTGAAATACAAGTATACATTTTTTACTATATGCCATTGGTATTGACACTTGTATTTCAAAAGATTTTTACATCTTTAATCTTCAATAAATGGTAGAACTTTCCACCAGGTGGTTGCTGTGATGTAGTTGCTATTGCCTGCTCATTAATAAACTTGTCAGAAATATTCCATCATCATTACTACAATAAAGTTGAATAATTTGTTTAGCTCTGAAATGAAAGTCAGTGTACCAGAAGACAAAAATGCCATGGGGGGCATTTTTCTTTAATTTTGCTGTGGTTCAATTAACCAAACATTTTTTTTAATGAGTTCATCAATTTTTGAATTACAATTAAGAGATCATCCCCAAACTAAGATTAAAAATGTTTCCACATTTTATTTTTTTATTTATAGCCTTATTTCTTTTTTGTAAATTGTTAATTTGTTTGGCATTTTTCCTAGTATTCTGATATGTGCCTACTAACTTATGGTGCCAAAGTACTATATTCTAAATTTGCATTTTAAACTATTTCTGGGTTTTTGATTTTTTTTTTTTTAGTCCATTCATCAATCCATGCACTAGTATCTATTTTAATCATTGTGGGTTTAATAATACTGTTTTAATACATATTGATACTTTTACCCCTAATTTATTTTCTTATTTCAGAATTTTTCAGACTACACTAACTTATTAGTTTCCCAAAAGAGCTTTAAAACATCTTGTCTATTTCAGAAAAATATCTCTTAACATCAAATCATATTAAGTTTAAATACTGATTTCATAGTAGTATTGAATACATTGGATACTTTTTTCCCATTCTCGAGATACTTTACTAAGAAAAACATGAAATCAGTACTTAATTACCCACATATTCATAGGAAAGGTAAAACATAACTATAGCTGAGAAAGAAAGAGGGAGGAGGGGAGGGGGAAGGTCAGAAGAATGGAGGGTATTTGGGGAGATCCAACCTAATGTGCATAATGCAATGATATGTTTCTAAACTATTAAGAATAGAGTATGAATGTTTTTACCACAACAAATAAGTAAGCAAGGACACCATTATGTTCATCAGTCAGATGTAAGCATTCCACATTGTATATCAAATCAGCACATTGTACCTCATAAATGCATTAATGTACACAGTTATGATTTAAATAATTTAAAAAACCCAAAATCATATTAAGTTTAAAAATCAACATAAAATAATTGATATTTTTACAATGCTGAGTCATTGTGTATGACACAGATGGTTAGCTCTTCCCTAAAATAGTTCCAAGGTTGCTCCTGGAAAGTAGCTACCCAGCCAAGGACTACATTATTCAGCCATGTTTATATCTAGGTGTGGTCTTATGCCAACTTTTTACCAGTAAAATGCAAGCAGATATATTATGTCACTTCCAGGCCAACATATTTACAGAGAGGTTGTCTTTGCCATGTTTTTCCCCCCCTTTGCAAGCCAAAGGCAAACGAACAGGCAGTTCTAGTACGTAGGAGATAAACAAGCTGGAAGGAGTCTGGCTCCCTAAATCACTCATGGATACTTGCATCAGAATGCTATATGAATAAAAAATTTATTTTAAGGTACTTAACTTGTACATTTTAGGCTCTGTTTTTTATGCCAAACAGCACAAATATACTAAATGCACTATCACGTCTCTTTCCATTTGTTCAATTGTTCTCTTGTGTCTTCTGCAACTGTTGCTATACTTCATCCACATTTACTGGGTTTTATTCATGGATATTTTATCTTTATAGTTGCTCTTGTAAAATGGGGGGTTTCTTCCATTTTATTTTCTAATTGTCAGTGGTTCGTATATATGAAAGATAGGAAGTTCTGTATGTCATTTTTACACTCTACTATCTTAGTGAATTTCCCTATTGTTTATTGAATGTTTCTATTAATTACCTTAGATTATTCATCATATCAACTGCAAATTGTTTTTTGATTTCTTAATTTATCTTTCTAATTGCATTGACCAGTACTGGCAATATGTTATTACATAGTACATATAGTATTCTTTCCTGTCCAGTTCCTGACTTCATTGGAAATAGCTCTAGAGTTTCTCTCACTAACCATGATGTTGACCTTGGGCTAAGACAGATTTATTTTATTACACTGAAGATTAGTTACTGTTTTGAGCAATAATAGTTGCTAAATTTTATCAAGTTTTCAGAGTGTTTTTATCCTTCAGTTAATTTTATGGCACATTATTACTTATTCTAATTCTAAGGACCTTGTATACCTAGAACAGCAGTTCTCAACCTGTGGGTCGCAATCCACAGGAACTGTATTAAAGGGTTGCAGCATTAGGAAGGTTGAGAACCACTGAGCTAGAATAAAACCTATTTGCCCAGATACGTGAAGCTTTTAATGTAAGACTAAATTTTACTTGCTAATGATTTAGTTAGGATATTTATATTAATCTTCATATATGAGATTTATCCATAATGTTTTTTCTGTATAATCTTTATCAGGCTTTGCTATCAGTAGTTTATTCACTTTTTAAAAACCAGATTTCTTTTTATTCTTTGTTTTTGAATAGTTGAAATGTTCTTTAAAGGTTTGATTGAATTCCTCTCATAAACAAACTGAATCTAGTGGGTTTACCTATTTCTTCTGTTTGAATTAGCATAATTATATGTTTTATCTCGTCCTGGGTTGGTTTTAATAAATTATATTTTCCTAGAAAATCATTGACTTAAACCAAATTTTCAAAATTATTTACATAAAGTTGGACAAAACATAGCTAGATTTACGGTTTCCCTATCATTCTGTACTTATTTTCTCCTATCATTTTCTTTCTGGGTTACCTGTCTCTTCTCCGAAAAACAGATATTGTTCCCCTTTATTTAAATTACCTGCTGCTTTATTCTATTTTTGCCAGCTTTGGAGGCGACTTTATTGATTTTCTAATCTATTAAAGTAAGATTTTTATTTATAATAATTTCTTCTTTACACATTTCTTCAGTTTATTACTTTTGTATTAGATAGCTAACTTTATTAGTTGTTTTTGTTGATATAAATATTTAAAACTATGAATTTTAATTTGGTCACCTCTTTGGCTATATTCTTATATCAAAGAGTGTGAATCACTGTGTTTTAATTAAGAAGGTAGGCCATTTTAATTATGTTTCATCCTGGCCCAAGAAGTTGATAAAAGAGCATTTCTTAAAATGTTTCAGTTAAAAGGCATGTTTTATTATTTGAATTTATTCTTAAATTTTATCATTATTATATTGTGAAAAATGAAGGTGTCTGTAATATTTATACTTTCTGGGATGTATTGAGAGTTTTTCAGTGACCTACTACATGGCCAGTTTTGGCGAATATTCTGCAGGAACGTAGAAAAAAATGTGCATTCTCTATTTTCAGAGTATAGACTTTGAGATATATTTACCTCATCAACC
The DNA here is from genome assembly GCA_963574575.1 of Galagoides demidoff. NCBI lineage: Eukaryota > Metazoa > Chordata > Mammalia > Primates > Galagidae > Galagoides > Galagoides demidoff. The sequence continues at coordinate 792 of CAUYQV010147903.1, read as the reverse complement.
TGTGAATCACGTCCTTTTTTCCTCAATGTTTCACTTGTTCTATTAAAGATTAAAAGAGGTGAACTGAAGTCCATAGCATTTGTGTTTCCCCTTTTTTATCTATTACAGTTTGTACTTTATAAACTTGCATGCCATGTTATCTAATGTGTAGGTAAGGATAATGATTGAAGAGTCATGAGTTACACACTATAAGATAAAACTGCCTTTTGTAATCAGTTTTAATTCCTTATTTTTGCCTTAATACTATCATTTTTAATATTAAGACTCTTGCTTATTCGTTTACTTTTTCTGTTTTAGTTTCTTGTTTGTAGTTTACTTGGGGGGGTCTTATTTGATTGGTTGGGGGTTTTGTTTGTTTTGCATTTCTTTAGTGTACCTTTGCTTAGCACTTACTTATTTTTCAACTTTAATGGGATAACTTTGTTTTAGTAAGGTCTGTATACCACACAGTTTGGCTGTTTTTCTGGCCCACTTTGAAATTCCTTCTTTTGAGAAGGTATGTTTACTACTTAATATAAGACGTATGTTTGGCTTGGCGCCTGTGGCTCAATCGGCTAAGGCGCCAGTCACGTACACCTAAGGTGGTGGGTTCGAATCCCCAGCCCGGTCCTCCAAGCAACAATGATGGCTGCAACCAAAAAATGGCCGGGCATTGTGGCGGGTGCCTGTGGTCCCAGCTACTTGGGAGGCAGAGGCAGGAGACTCGCTTGAGCCCAGGAGTTGGAGGTTGCTATGAGCTGTGATGCCATGGCACTCTGCCCAGGGGGATAGCTTGAGGCTCCGTCTCAAAAA
>CAUYQV010147901.1:0-11029 GCA_963574575.1 Galagoides demidoff | reverse complement strand
GTTCCCAAAATGGGTTGAGGATGAGGCAGGGATTGGGGAGGACTTCTCTGGTCCTTTCTTCCCAGTCTCCACCCTACCTCCATACTGGGTCCACAGGATGGGCATGGAGACTCATTCCTGCCAGGAGCAAAGTGATGAGGCTTTGCTGGACAGATGCAGGCAGGATCCAGGCTGGGGGTTATTTGGAGGCACACTCTGGATGGGCAGGGGAACAGTTGGGTTAGGCTTGCTGGGGAGTCTGCATGGCTCCCTGCAGAGCTTCTGAGTGTGGGCAGCACCCCAAATTGGGCACCCACACCTGGTTGTGTGTGCCAGGCTATCTGTACTTTTTTCCTGCAGGAGGGCCCCTGCAAGCCATTTGAAGCTGGGAAGGGTGGCAGATACAACACCTGCCACTGGCACTAGAACCAATAGCTACAGTGATACTGGGGACCTGAGGATGGCTGGCCCACATTAGCATCGCTTCCGGGAGTACGCTCGCTCCTGACTCAGCTCTGTAAGAAGCAAAGTGGGGAAGGAGATTGCAGGTTTGGGCCCTGTGATCTGTGTCAAGAATTCTCAGACTCTGTTAAGGATCTTAACCAGCACCCAAGAGTTTGACTCCAGACAGGTAAGCAAAGGCCTTCCAGCTCACATAACCAGCCCCAATGGTTGAGGCTGGTCCAGAGCATTTCTCACATACTCCTTCATGGGAAAAAGGAAACATGTGCCATATTCCCAGTCAGCTGTGTATCTCAGAAATGAGGCCTCAGCCTCTGGACCTTAGGACTCATGGGTGGTCTCTGCACGCAGTTCCTGGACAGGAACCAGCAGAGCCTTCCTGTTCACCTGGTCTAGGGTTCTGTCTAAGGACCATGCTCAACCAATCCCAACCCTCCAAGAGTGGGCAGGAGAGACACCAATCAGACCCATAGGACACAACGTAGATTTCACCTGTGGTTCCCAGGGGCACCCTGGGGTCTTCCCAACCACTTCTCCCAGACACCAGACACCAATCTCTAGTTTTTCTCTGTTGTCTTTTGCCATGAAAGGCCCTTTTCAAGACCCTTAGGCCCTTGAATCTTCACCTGTTCCAGGTCCAGAGCCTGCATCCCCAGCAGGCCTGGAGCTGGAGCTACTCCCCCCTGGGTGGGCAATAGCAAGACCTGGAGCACTCCAGCCTACTCTGGGCAGTGACTAATGAGCCAGCCTGTCAGCCAGTGGCTGACGCTGAGCCTGGCAGGGTCTCAGAGATTGTGGTGACAGTCAACCCAGCAAGAGACGGTGGTGACAGTCAACCCAGCAGCCTAGGGGTATTGTGACAATAAATGTGGGAGGAGCCTTTAAAGTGAAAAGAACCAGGACCAGGGACTGATGCCAACCCTCAGGCAGTCCTGACACTGGCTCACCCATGTAACGAGACCGCAGTTAATATGTCAGGTCCACACCCCAACTGTGCTCATGGTACCAGGACTTAGAGTTGGACAGACAGATAGGTGTCTGACCTGGGGGAGGAAGGAGGAGCACCTGTCCCCAGAGATCCCATCTCCTATTAGGGACACTGCCACTGTGAGCAAGCACTCTCCTAGTGGGCAGAACCGATTGCTTCTTGGGCTTGGAGCCCATCCCACAGGCCTCTTCTCACCCAGGTGTTCACCTCTATTTGGTTGTTTTTGAGACAGAGCCTTGCACTGTCACTCAGGCTAGAGAGCAGTGGTATCATCAGAGCTCAGTGCATCATGTAACTCCTGGGTTCAAATGATCCTCCTGTCGCAGTCTCACCACTACAGGCATAATCACCATACCTGGGTAATTTTTTCTATTTTTGGTAGAGACAGGATCTCACTCTTGTCAGTCTGGTCCCTAATGCCTGAGCTCAAAGTACCACCCTCCTTGGCCTCTCAGAGTGCCAGGATTCAGGCAGGAGCTCCATGTCCGCCCATCTGTTCTTTGGTTATCGTGGTGTAGTATGCGATTGTATGGATCACTGCCTTTGCCCATTCTGTCAGTGAAAGATGTTTGCTTTTGCCTGTTATAAATAAAGTTCCTACGAACACTCATATGCAGATGTGTTTGTGTAAAAATGGAAATTGTTTCTTTTGGAAAATACGTGGTAAAGGTCTATCAGAAATAAACAAGAGCAGCCAGTCATGGTGGCTCACGTCTTAATCCTATCCCTCTGGCAGGCCAAGGCTGGTGAATTGCCTGAGCTCACGAGTTCGAGACCAGCCTGAGCAAGAGTGAGACCCCCCCTCACTAAAAATAACTGGGCATTGTGGCAAATAGCTGTAGTCCCAGCTACTTGTGAATCTGAGGCAACAGACTCTCTTGAGCCCATGAGTGTGACATTGCTGTGAGCTTTGATGCCAGCCCACTCTACAGAGGGTGATCAAGTGATACTCTATCTCAAAAAAATAAAGTAAATAACAAAAAAATTTAATCTACATGAATTACTGAATAGATGCCTTAGACACATAAAGTTTTAATAAAAGTATACAATCAGAAAGTTTAGTCCAAAACCACTCTCAAAAAGTTTCAGGATCAAGGAGGTTTAGAGGCTAAAACCACCCCAATTCAGGCAAATCTAATCAGCATGTAGAGTAAACTCATTTAAGTCACACAAACAGATTTGAAATGACTCAAGATATAAAAAAGGTAGCTGTCTTTGGTAGAACAAGCAGGTGAGAAGACACCACATAAAGAATCTTTGACTCGAGCCACCTCAACTGGTAAGCAGTGGACTGGAAAATGTAATAAAAGAAGAATAATTGCAAAATAAACAAAGGGTATGAAAAACATAAAGAGATAAATTTCATTCCTTCCTATGTGCATCAAACGGCATGCATTCTTTCTCTGTGCAGCTGAACAACATACTATGGTATACATAGCACAGTTAAGATTTTTTTTTGGCCAAGGCTGGGTTTGAACCTGTCACGTCCGGTGTATGGGGCCGGTGCCCTACTCCTTTGAGCCACAGACACCACCCCCCACAATTTAAGATTTAATCATTCTCATAGGTAATATCAGAAACATTCTCACAAAACCATTCTCTTTACTCTCAAAATTTTTACAGAAAATAAATTTTTCTATATAAAAGAATAAAAGTTGCATAAGAAGCTAAGTCTGGCTGGTAAAGAGAAAAAATAAATCAATCTGGGGTGGCACCTGTGGCTCAAAGGAATAGGGCGCCAGCCCCATACACTGAAGGTGGCAGGTTCAAACCTGGCCCCAGCCAAAAATAAATGAATGAATGAATGAATGAATAAATAAATAAATCTGTTTGTCTCTCAGGCCCCACTGCCTGGCCTGGTCCTTGCCTGTCTTGTACTACAACTTTCCCCTTTGGCTAAGGCTGGAGGAGAGACACAAGCCAAATTCTGCAAGGCTTACAGTGAGGAAATTAGTCAAGATATACTTGGAATTGGCATTTCCCAGGAGCCCTGTAATCAAAGAGAAAGGAGGCAATTTAGAATCCTCATGAAGTGGTAAGGATACCAACAGGGCCGAATAAAGGACTTCAAGCAGCGGGAATGGCAGTGCCTCCTCTGAGCCACAATAGGCCCCAGGTAGGGCTCTCCAGCTGAGCAATCCCCTTAGTCGCTCTGTAGGGTTCTCAGAAAGCTGAGGATCTCGGGTCCAACCTGAACTCAGCAGAGGGAGAAATTAGACGCCTGGCATAAGTCAATGTGCACACTCTGTGCGAGACCTTCAGCCATCTCCTCTATGGAAGTAAAGCGAGAACAGAGAGGCCACCTCCGCTGTCCTCCCCGGGAGGCCCCAGGCAAGGGCAGCCGGATGTCACGCCCCCTGACTTCCTCTTTTGGTTTGAGGAGCACGAGGAGCCCCGTGTGTGCTGGGCAGGCTCCAGTCAGCCGAGGGAGGAGTAGTGGGTGCTTCCAGATTCAAGGTAAGGTTCTAAATTAAACTGAGGGCCACACCTTTCCAGGAGTGAGAGGAGTCCCCTGAGATAAGAGCACCTCCCCAAGTGATACCAGCATTTCACTGTTCATTAGGTTCTTGGTCTCAGAGATTCGAAGAATGAATCCGCGGAAGGACCACAGATCAGCGGACGGATCTCAGAAACGCCAGAGCTCCTGGCAGAGAGAGAAAACCCAACTCGGGAGAAAAACACCCCTCTTTCTCTCTTTTTCTGTGTATTGGCTCTTCGTCTAGGGGTATATATAGTGTGGGGGGCCCTTCGTAGATACATTTAGTGGGGCTTGGTAGTTACACTTAGAGTGTCTGGAAAATCGTGCCTGGGACATGTCCGGGTCGTGTCTGAGTCGCAAATGAATGGCTGCAATCACTTTCATTCTCAGGTCTAGGAAATGGGGCTCCCCTACCCACCCACCAGCCTGCTGGTTCTGCTGCTTGTTTCCACTACTTCAGCATCTCCAAGGAGGAGGCACCAAGTCCTTGTCCCCCAGCTCCATGAGCTAGCTGGCTGGAATACCACTTGTCCTGTATCACAAGGACTATCCTCACAGATGCATGGCAAACCTGTGGGCCTAAACCTAACCCAGAATTACTTCTCCGGGATCTGATAAGGAAAAGTCCCAGGCTATGCCAGCTTTTGGGGTACAAATACCAAGGGTATACTGCCTTGACCCCATATTTTGAAACAGTTATCAGGGTCACCATAGGACTCTTCCCTGGCCTGTCAGTGATCAGTGGCAGAAACATGGCTGGAGAGGTCAAAGGTGAGACAATTTCAAGTCACCCTTTTTGGTTTCAGGGAAGTGTGGACCTGGTGTCAGGGAGTAATGGAAGGTCATCAGAGGTTGGCTCCCTGGGTGCTTAAAGAATCCAAGGTAAGAATCCTGACAAAGGACTGAACGTGCCACACGCCCTAGAACACAGTGTCCACCAGTGTTGTCGGTTTGGAGAAGCCCGCAAGCGTAAATGAAGGACTCATCACATCCTGTATGGTGGGGCCTTGGGAAATAAATCCTTAGCATAAGGATGGACCATCAGGTCAGCAGAGGGGAGGAATCTCCCACAGTGTCTGCAGCAAAGGTGTAGAGATGTAGTGGTGATCAAGGGACACCCATTCCAGTACAGTTCAGACCCTCATAAGCTTCTTTATGCCTCTGCACTCAGCCTGTTTTAGCCCCAGTCAGGAATGCTAAGACTCCAACAGTGTCCCTTCATCCTTAAGTGTCTCAGAGATGTACATTTCTTGATCTGAATGGAAGCCTAATGCCACCATAGTGATAGGAGCACAGTGGGATGCTTAGAGGCAAGGTGAGGACATGAGGTTATGACTTAGTGTTACCTCATCCCTTCCTTCCAGGTTGTCCCCAGGATTTGAACCCTTTTTTGACAAGGAGGCACATCAGGTATAAGATAATGGGAAATGAAGCCCAACCAACTATCAGTGCAGGGACACTGAGTCAGGCCTCTGGGAAACAAACATCCCAGAACATGAGGGCTAGAAAATAGCCCTGCTTAGCCCAGCTGTCGGCTGTGTGAGGCCTAGGGAAGGGTGGTCAGAATTAGGTATTTTCTTCTATTTTGCTCAGTGAACTGAGGGAGATAAGGATTTTGTTCTGAGGAAGGGGTATCAGGTGGCAGGTACTTGAATTGGTCGAGGGATAAAGCCTAAGTGATGCTAATGAGAATACTCACCCCAGAACTATATGATCTCAGCAGAGCCGTGCCCTCCTATCACCCTAGCAAAATTTGAGATTAAAATGGTTGGATGTGATTTCCCTTCAATCCCTCCTCAGGGGGCACAGGAACAAGATTCTTCAGAATAAGAAGACACCATCAGGTCAGCAGAGGGAAGAAGTGTCACACAGTGTCATGAACTGAGGGGTAGACTATAGTTGAGCACAGAATTGATCATTTGCCTGGGTATAAATTGAAAGCTGTAAACAATTGCACCTAGGGCAAAAATGTAGCAGGAGAGAAGTGTCAGATATTTTAGTGAAAGAAGAGGGTGAACTCCCTGGGCAGTGCAAAGATAGTATCTGCACCTGGGGGGCCGTTACAGATGACTTTTGTATGGGACCATGGGGGTGGGCACATTTCACAGTTTGTCTGTCAGCTCATGGTTCGTGGTACAACTTTCTGGGGGCTGCAGCCAGCCAGAACTTTTGTGTCTTTTCCAAGGAGGAGAAGAAGAGGACAGTGGAAAATGGATTTGTCTGTGGCTGTATTAGTCTTTCCAACATTTCCAGCTTGTGTGAAAAGGGGTGATGGGGCAATGGTCTGTCTTCAGAAAGTGCTTGTGGCCAGATAGGACAGTAATCGTCTTTAGTGGGATGATTGGGGTGTTGGTAGGGCTTCCTGGGTTTGGCGTATATTGGGAGAATGTTTGGGCAATAGTAGTAATTGGGTTGCAATTCCAGCTGACAGCTTTTTTCACCCTCTCATTAGTAAATCAGAACAGGAATTGGATGACACAAAGGACAATGGTTAATAACAGGAGGACTGCCACAAGGGACACAAGGGGAGTAGAATCCTGTGTTTTCAGGAGCTTTGAAGCCAGTGTCTTTCATTTTGAGATCACAGGTGGGTAGCTTGTTCCCAGAGCCAGGTGATGCCCTCTCAGACCAGACCAGACTTGTAGAAACAGCAAGCCTCCTGTAAGAAAGGGCAAAGGGCCCCCTTCCCGAGCAGTGAGTACAACTAAGCCTCTACTATTTTGGAGAGGTACAATTCATAGGGAGTCCACCTGTTGTGGTGTGACTTGTACCTGATAAGCGACTTCCTGGAGGCTTTTGGCCAGCTCAGTGGACATTAGTCAGAACTGGTGGATAACAATCTGTAGGCCAGCATACCTGATAGAAACTCCTATTCTGATGGCTAGTATACTAGGAAAAGGATTATTTGCATGGGACTATTAGGTTTAAATAAAGTGTTAAGGGTGATCGGAAGCTGTTCCTTTCCTGGGAGGTGAGCTACACCAGGGGAACGTAGGACAAGAGTGCAAATGCTGGTCCAGTTTGCTGGGAGGCATCAACAGTTAGAGGTTGTGCATAGGAAAAAGACACGGGTGTCATCCAGGGAAGTTGTAAAGTTGAAGGAAAGGAGCAGTTCTCAAGTGCCAGCATATTTTCAGGGGCCCTTCAGTATCCCAAATAGAAGGGGTTCTTGCTAGGATTGTACCAGTAATAGAATGTATAGGTGCGGGTAATAGAGTGGGTCTCAGCGAAGAGGTGAAACTTGGAAGTGAGGTTGTTATTGAGTATGGGAATAAAAGAGCAAGAGATCTGAGTTTCCCAGGAGCTTTTTTTTTCTTTTTTAAGAGGGAGTCTCCCTTTGTTGCCCTTGGTAGAGTACCATTGCATCACAGTTCACAGCAACCTCCAGCTCTTGGGCTTAGGCGATTCCCTTGTCTCAGCCTCCTGAGTAGCTGGGACTACAGGTTCCCACCACAACACTGGGCTGTTTTTTTTTTTTGTTGCAGTTTGGCCGGGGCCAGGTTTGAACCCGCCATCTTCTATGTATGGGGCCGGCACCGTACTTACTGAGCCACGGGCGCCGCCCCTCCCAGAGCTTTTATTCCATGGAAGAACTGAAGACTTGACAAAAGGCCTTCCCTGACAGAAAAAAAGAGTATGGGTTTGGGGTGTTGGGGAGGAGTTATAATAGCCTGGCTGGATGAAGCCTGGGATAGCTCCATGTAGGGGCTGAAAGGGAAGGAGTGATGGAGAGAGTGACTTTAACTAGTGTTGGGCTGAGAGATTCTACTGGGCTCCCTTGAGGCTGGACTCTAAATGCCTGTTTGGGTATACTTGGAGAGTGAAACAACTGTAGTGGTGGTAATAAGGACATGATTGGGAAAGCCCCTTTGGCAACTTGGGTGAACCTTTAGAGAGAACATTGTCTCTGGTTTCAGTTAAGATATTGTTTCTCCTGAGTTGGGTTGAGGTAAGGTGAGAGCAACGTTCTTCTGGAGAAAATTTCCTAAAGTGTTCAGAGCTGGGAGACAGGCTCCAAGTGGTCAGGAAGGCTACAGCAGGTTTCCTAACAGAGAAGGGCAGCCAGACATCAGTTCAAAAAAGCTTAAAAGGGAAGGTTTTCTGGGTAGAGCTCTCAAGCGGGTTAAAGCTAAGGTGAGAAGTTGGTGCCAAGGAAGGTGAAGTTCAGTTGTAAGTTGAGTTGGGCGTGATTTTAGGAGATGGTTAGCTTTCTTTACCTTTCCAGAGGATTGAGGGTGGTAGGGAATGTGAAGATGCCAAGCAAGGCCTAGGGCATTAGACACCTTTGGGGTTGTTTTAGATATGAAAGCAAGCCCATTATCTGCCTGAAGGGAGGTGGGAATGCCTAAGTGGAGAATAATTTCCCTCAGTAAAATCTGGACTGTGTCTCTAGCCTTCTCTGAAGCCAGAGGGAAGGCTTCCATCCACCCTGAAAAGGTATCTACAAGGGTGAGAAGGATTTTCATCTTTTCTACAGGGAGCATGTGCGTGTGATCTATTTGCCAGTTTTGACCTGGGAGGTGTCCTCTAGACGGATGTAGTTGGGAGAGGGAAGGATTGGAGACCCTCTTTTAGGGGAAGTGGTGGCACAGATGGCATAGGAGGAGGAGATTTGTTTCAGAGGAGAGTAGAAATTGAGGCACAGGAATAGAGGTCATGAAAAGACTTCAAAGGGTTTTAGTCTTACATGAAATAGATTATGGGGTTGTGTAAGGATTTGTGTTGTTGAGGCTGTGGGGAGAAGTCAGTTTCCTCTCATGAACCATCCTTGTCATATAGGGAGGTATATTCAACTACTTCCTCAGAAGAAGATGGGGCATGATCAATGGGAAAGGGGGCAGAAAAGGATGGGGCCGGAATACATGAGGCCAACCTTCTGTGCTGTAAAATCAGCATTATTGATGCCATGAGCTATATGATGAGTTGGGGATCGGTGGTCTTACAGTGAAGGAGGACTGCAAATTGGGTGGACTGTTGGCTCCCTGGAAGAGTTGGTGTATTTCAGGACTGTTAGTTATGGGGGGGGGGCCCAACGTGGTTAGAAAACATGCATCAGCCCAGATAGCAGCATGATGGTGTAAGATGTGATAAGCCTATTTTGAATCTGTGTGTTTATTGGTTGTGGTTGGTTTTTTCCCAGCAGGTTGTAAGGGTCTGCTGAGGGCTGCAAGTTCTGCTTTTTTGGAAGAAGTTCCTAGGGGGAGTGGTTTGGTAATCTTTTTTTTCTCTTTAGGCAGAATCTCATGTTCTGGTGCTTGGTTGTTTGTGGTGGCAATCCCAGCTAAGATTAACCTCCAACTGGTGCCTACCACCATGCTCGGCTATTTTTAGAGAGCAGGTCTCACTGTGGCTAAGCTGGTCTTGAATCTGTGATCTCAGGTAATTTACCCACCTCAGCCTTACAGAGTGCTAGGATTACAAGCCTGAGCCACCAGGACCGGACCCAGAGATTTGGTCTTAATAATAGTGGAGGGAGGAGAAGTGATGGCATAGGTTGAGGATCTCCCACTTTTGTGTAGGTGTGAACTGCCACCAGTGAACCAGGTGTCCAGTGGATTTGGAAGGGGGGGTACCTCATATAGTGTGAAAAATGGTTTGGAAGTATTATATGGATTCCTCACATGAATGTATGGGTTCTGAATATGGTAATGGAAGTAAGGAAGCTGGGCCTAAAACAAAAACTGAAAAACAAAGCTCTCTGGGATCCTGGACCTCAAAAAGGAGCACAGCAATAGGCCAAAAGCCTGTAGTGAAGGGACCAAGGAACAAAAGAACCAAAGGAAGAAAGGAAATGGGGGTAGGAAGGAAGAGGTCTAGAACAGGTAAAAGAATTTAGCCTGGGGGGATTCTATTTGAAGCTATTTAGAAATCTTACTCACATTTGAATAGCAGATGGGGTGAAATCCTCTAGGCCTCTCTAAAAGGCAGGTCATCAGATTTGAATCTCTGTACAAGTGCAATCAGGACTAAGAAGAAATCGGGGCTGACTTTAGAATAGGTGGCAGGCAGATACAGCTGGGCCTCCAGCCAGCTAATCTGCCCCCCGATCCTAGTCACAGCACCACATGAAAGGTGTAAAGTTCAAACCACAGGAAGAGAGAAGGAAGTTTAGGTCAGCTGTATTGAAGGAAGAGTGTGACAGCCCAGACAGAACAAGGATGACTTCTGCACCTGGGGTAGGTAGAGACCACGTTTATATGGGGCTCTGGGCAGGGGCATATTCCAGTTTGCCTGTCAGATTAGGGTCCTTCTATGTAAAAGTCTCAGGGGGTGGGTTAGCCAGATCCTCTATGTCTTTGTCATAGGTGGAGAAGAGAATGAGCATGGGTAAAGGCTTTGTGTGTGACTCCATTAGGCCCCCCCAACATAGAACATAGATGTGACCTCATAACACGTTTCCTGACCCTATAGTCACAACCTGAGATTCTACAGATGAGAATGGCCAGATATATCACCAGTTAACTTCGGACACTGACGTCCTAGGAAGGTAGTAATCTAATGTCAGTTGGTTTCAATACACAGTGGATAAGGTGCCCAGGATGGGACAGGGGTCTCTATGGAAACAGAAAAGAAGGTCTAAAAGGAGTCCACTCTTGGATATAGTGTCACCCAAGAGCCCTGATAGCTTCCTTACCCCAGGGGTCCCTGGCAGGAATCCCATGACAAGTTGCCCACTGTCTTCCTGCTTGAGGGTCCTTGTTCTGTGTGCCTATGTCATATCGAGTCAGCAGGGAAAGGAGGCCAGGACCTGTTTAGAGTCACAGGAAGGACACCAAGTAAGATTCACCAAGTTCACCCACACGGGAGAATGATGACTCCCATGGTGTCTTGCCCTTGTTTTTAGCACCATGAAGAAGCAACAGGTGTGGATGAGCAGTGTTCTAATTCACATCCTTCTCAGGTGACTCCAGAAGATGAGGTGTTCATGAAGGTGCAGTATGTGGTATTAGTTTGAAGACTAGTAATGTATCTAGTTATTTTTTTTTTTGAGACGGAGCCTCAAGCTATCCCCCTGGGTGGAGTGCCATGGCATCACAGCTCATAGCAACCTCCAACTCCTAGGCTCAAGCGAGTCTCCTGCCTCAGCCTCCCAAGTAGCTGGGACTACAGGCGTATCTAGT
>CAUYQV010147900.1:0-23121 GCA_963574575.1 Galagoides demidoff | reverse complement strand
CCCCAGCCCGGACCCGCCGGGCAACGGTGATGGCTGCAACCAAAAAATGGCTGGACGTTGTGGCGGGCGCCTGTGGTCCCAGCTACTTGGGAGGAGGAGGCAGGAGACTCGCTTGAGCCCAGGAGTTAGAGGTTGCTGTGAGCTGTGATGCCATGGCACTCTACCCAGGGGGATAGCTTGAGGCTCTGTCTCAAAAAAAAAAAAAAAAAGTTGAAGGAATTAAATTTAATCTGAGAAGAATTAATAACATGAAGTGTTAAAATGTGGAAATGCTGGGCTCGGCACCTGTACCTCGGTGAGCAGGGCGCCAGCCACATACACCAGAGCTGGCTGGTTTGAGCCCAGCCTGGGACCTGCTAAACAACAATGACAACTGCAACCAAAAAATAGCCAGACATGGTGGGCATCTGTAGTCCCAGCTTCTTGGGAGTCTGAGGCAAGAGAATCACTTAAGCCCAAGAGTTTGAGGTTGCTGTGAGCTGTGACGCCACAGCCCTCTACCGAAGGTGACATAGTAAAATTCTGTATCAAAAAAAAAAAATGGAAAAGCTGGATAGGAAGACATTAATCACCACATGCTGATAAAGACAATGAGTCCTTTAGGAGTTCAGCGGAGAGGGCCCTTCTCTAACCACTGCTGAGAAAAGGCCAGCATGGACCAAGGCTGGCACTGGGCTCACCTGCTAAGTAGATCTGGTGGTGCAATGCAGAGAGGAGGCAGACACAGCTGGCATTGCCTGGATTTTTAAGTGTGGTTCAGGGGAGTCCCCAGGAGACCTGAATAACCTGCAAACTCAACAACACAACCCAGGCATATGTAGGCCATTCCCTGATCCATTTTGTCAAAGCCCTCGTACCTTCTCCAACATGGTGCTTGGTTCACCAAACCATACCTGTCCTCAGCAGACCCAGTCTCACTAGCCATTTCTCTGATTCTTGGACACACAGAAGTCATTCCAGCCTTAGGGACCTTAGGAACCTTAGGGATCTCTATTCTAGAGTGTCAACAGTGTTTCCACAGCTATGCTTTCCCTTTCTTCCAGATACTCTTTAGAAAAGCCTTCACTGACCACCACCAACTAGTAGCCTCCAGTCCCTTCCTGGTTTATTACCATCAGATTGGTTATTGCTAAAGTTATGGGCTGAATTATGTCCCCTCAAAAATTTATATGTTGAAGTCCTTAACCCTAGGACTGTATTTAGAGACAGGGTGTTTAAAGAGATAATTAAGTTAAAATGAGGTCATTAGTGTGGGCCCTAATCCAATATAATTCGCATCCTTAGAAGAAGAAATTTGGACACAGACTTGTACAGAAGGAATTTACAGGGAGAAAATAGCATCTGCAAGCCAAGGTCACAAGACACCAACCCTGCTGACACCTTGATCTCAAACTTCTAGCCTCCAGAACTGTGGGAAAATACATTTCTATTGTTTAAGCCACCCAGTTTGTGGTACCTTCTAAAGGCAACTCCAGCAAACTAATACATTAGCTCACATTCTCTGTTTGATGGCTTGGCTGGTTTGCTTCTCTAACTAGAAACACAAGTTTCAGAGGATGGGATGACCTCAGCTTCATTCCCTGGCACCTCACCCTGCACTTAACATTCATAAGCACTTAATAAATATTTTCTGAATATATAAATGTGCCTGCAAGAGCAGGGAAAATACTGACTTGAAGTCAAACACTTAATCACTTCAAGACAGAAAGAAAAAGAGAAAGGGAAAGAGTGACACTCCCAGCAGACTTCCACCTTTGTCTCATCAGCCAGGCAAGGGAGACTAAGAAATCAGGTGCTTGACCAGGGCCAATGTCACCCTGTACAGTCAGGGTTCATCCAGCAGGGGACAGTGGAAGAGAACATTTGGCAGGCAGTCAATACCGTCCTCTAGTGTCTTTACTGAATCTGCCCGGCTAGATAACAATAGCAAAAATGGTCTTGAGAGCTTCCCCTCAAGACCAAGAAGGAAAATCCCAAGAGCTATAGGATAGTTACAGATAAGACAGCAAACACCTGCAAAGTTCATGGTTGGCCATCAGTCCAGCTGTTGGTAGTAGTGGACAGAGTGTGGAAGAGGAGGGATGTTGGAACATAGAAAGAAAAAGAAAGGGAGAGAAAAGCTATCTCTCAGGGCTTTTCATCCCATGCTCAGCATGTCAAAAACTCCCAGTTCCCTCCTCAGGGCCCTGCACTCAGCTGCCTACCACTCTGGGACCACCCTGCTGTGAGTGCTCAAGTCCCTTCACTGCTACCTGTGCTGCCAGAGACCCTTCTGAGATTGCTGGGCACAGTGACCTCCAGTACTGTGGCTGCTGCCTTCACTGTGGCCTTGGGAGGGGGATACTGCCCTTCCATTTGGCCACTTCCTCCAGCACTTGGGAGAGTGCTGTAAAGAACTCTGCATAGAAAGTTGAGACTAGGCCTTAATGAAACTTCAGGGAAGGCTTGGGGATAGTATAAAGGGAAAGTGACACAGAAAGTAGCATCCGGAACCATGCTGACTTGCCTCCAGCTTGCTATCAAGTGACCTCCATCAGTGGCAAGGCATCCAGAGTCCCCATACCCTGGAGTTCAAGCCAAGCTCACTTCCATCCCTAGAGCAAGGACAACACTTTCCCTTTACTGGAGGAATCAGGGCCTGCCTTCTCACTCCTCACTTCCTGCCCCAGAGCTGATCTCTTCTCAGGATGACTGAAGGTGGGACCATCTCTTTCCTTTAGAGGAAGCCCAACCCCCACCCACAGGAGCACAGTCTAACCCTAAAGCCCCAGTGAGACAGTCACGTGACAGTCCTACATCAGACCTGTTCTCAAAGTCTGGGTCATTCGTTCTGAGTGAGAGCACACAGGAGGCTGCAGGAGGCTCAGTCTTCTTCCTTTTCAAGTCATCTTCATCAGCAGGTTGGAAACCGTAGTGTGGCTCCAATCTTGCCCCTTCTCTCAAGCTCCCTTATTCCAATTTTCAGACACTCCTCAGTTGCCCAGTTCACCTGAATCCAGTTTCTTAGTTTCAGTGCTTTTTTTTTTTTCAGGCTTTGGTATGTTTTATTAGAGCAAAAGGTGGTTTTCTATTTACAGAATTAAATATGTGTGGGGATTGTCCAACCCATTTGGACCCAAGTAAAGATTACTATTAAGCTTGTTTATGCATTCTCTCATTTTTTAAGTTTAAATACAAAAATAAAAAAATCTATTTGCTTCATGCTCATAAAAAATCTCAGTATTTTCAATGACAAATAAACCATCCCTTATCTATCTCTTAATTAAATATACAAATGCTTCAGAAATCTAAAAATTAAATTAGTTTAATCTTGTCATGTAATCCAATGAGACTGAAAACTAAACATTTCAGGTCTTATGCCAAATAATAAAATACCCAAAGACCTTCAGGACCCTTTGACTGATTTTCATCAATAAGAGAACCTATTTTTGATGTGGCAAAAGAAATGTGCTCATGTCCTATTACAGTTTCCAGCTCCTGACAGTCAACCCTATAGGGAAAGGCCACCCGGCATTGTCTTCTTTTATAATTTCACCATCATCAGTAATTCTCTTCAGTTCTTTCATGACACTTTCATGTACATAAGCCTCTTTTCTGATCACAACATCATTTTTATGCTTGCTGTTGTTGGCGTACCTAAGCTTTCTGTCCAGTTGAAACTCCAACTCTAGAAACACAAGTTCAAACTTGCCCCATGACTCACCCAGTAGCACAGAAAGAAATCCCTAGCCATAGCCACTTTTGTTCATAGGAAGCCGACCGAAACCCTGAGTTTCAGTGCTTTAGAACCTCTGACCCAGGAGTTTCCACCCTTCCCATCATAAGCCAGGAGTCACAGACACACGTGCGACCTACTATGCAACCTCTGAACTGGATGACTAGAAAGGAGAAGGCTAAGAATCTAAGGAAAATGCTGTAGATGAGAGAAAATGGGAGTCACAAAAGGTGGTCAAAGTAACCCAAAGTAACCACCATGGCGTTAGAAACAAAGCATCTCCAGGGCCCAGGCAAGAGTTGCCTGCAAGTCCAAAGGAATCAAGGGACAGTAAAGGAAGACACCACCCCCTGCTGTCCAGCAGCCTCCCTACTAACTATAGACTCACCCAAAAGACCAACTACAGACCAATGAAGCAAAACTAGGTTTACTAATCTATTGCCATCAGAGAGAGCATGACTTAACAGTCTCAGAAGCCCCACAGAAGGAAAGAGTCAGAGGAAGATATTTATAAGATTTAGGGGTCCAGGCATAAGAGATTTAAGGTGAGTCTTTTGCTGTGGCAATCTATTGGCATTGAGCTCAATTCCAGCCATAATTGTTTAGGATTGATGGACCTGGAGAGTCTGGGTAAGTATACAATTGGTTAATCATTGAGCTATTTGCCCAGAGGAACAAATCCTTGCTTGAATAAGTTGGTTTTCATAAATTTTCTGATCCAAGCAGTGAAGATACTTATTGATTTACAGTCTTATTTTTCTGAGCAAGAATTTCCTGGACCAATTTAATAAAGTCACATAGACACAAAGATGGTCTCAGTTTTCAGTACAGATTGTAGCATTCTGTGCATACAGGTAGCCTCAGTCCTCTAAACCAGAGTACAGACCTCCACAATGGTGGACAGGAGCTTCCATGTGTGCTGAGAACACAAGATTTATTGAGAAGTCCTTCACACTCACCAGGCTTTGAACACATCCAGGCTTCACATATGCAGACAGTACAGGAAGCTCTCTGGGAAAACCATCCTCTGGTTGCCTGAGAGACAGACAGATCTGCCATCTGGAAGACAAGTGCCAACCAAGGGTATCCTACAATAACCCCAGCCTTGATCCAAGACTTGCAGAGAAACAAATGTTGGCAGTGACTGCTCTATCTATCTAGAGGGGAGATTGCCTTGTCAAATGGGCTTTGGCTATGATGGTCAAAGAGCCCCACTGGCCAAAGAGCCCTTTATTACAGACATGGACTCAGCAAACTGTCAGATCTTGAGCCAGTCAAATTTTAAAATCATATAGTTAAAAACCTCAGGATGTCTCCTATGGAGCTCAGATTCTAGGCTCAATAGGAGACCTCCTGATTGTTACAGGGCTTCCCACAGAGCTCGCCTCTGAGGAAAGAATGTGATGCAGGCGATCTCTTAAGTGTGGATTCCCTTAACACTTATAGTTCTCATGACAAATTTGTAAATTGTCACTCTGGTTTTAAACATCAGACTCTTCTATATGAATGGGTCATTTTTGGAGAGATGGATCTACAACTGGTGTACAAACATTAAGTTTCTGGACCTGCAAGTCTGAAAGCTAGATTTTTGAATGGCAAAGATGCATCCGGAAGCTACCTGGATTTCTCCTAATGGAACCCAAACCTTGTAGCTCATCTGCCAAGCAGTGAAGCTTGCACTGTCATTCCTTTAACCACCATACCACATTCTTCATATGGGGAAAATACATTCTGACTTCAAAGATGGTAACTTACAAATGAACATTTACCATGCAACCCATGTGCAGCTTAGAAGCTTCTGACAAAGAAATGGAAGATCCCAGGTCAGGATGGCACACTGCACCCATGCACGAAGCCCCCTTCCCTCTCAAAGCACATAGAAATACTAAGTAATTTATGTGGTTTTCACAAAATTCAAAGTACATAGCTAACGAAAACCCCCCACTTGCCAGAAACATTACAATGAATAGAAGCTGAAACCATGTGGCCATAAGGAGAAATATGCCTGGCTGGTAGGGGTTTTAAAGCCTCCATGAAGGATGGAGTTGGGGCCAAAGCTCCTAATTTGGCACTGGAGCCAGAACTGAACCCCTTAACAGGAGCCAAGAACCAGTAAATGCCTTTCCTGATTTTAAAGTGGAATCAGAAAACCTTTTCCACTGGCCCAAGTCCATGGCCCTTAAGAAATTAGAATCCCCAAAGATGCTGAATAACACAAATGCCCATCAATACACGAGTGAATTAATAAAATGTAGTATGAGTGTACCAGGGAGTACAACTCAGCCACATAAAAAAATGAGGATCTAGTATCTTTTGTAACACATGGAGTTCAGACCATTCTTCTAAGTGAAGTTTGTATAAAAGAATGGAAAAATGAATACCACATGTCACTCAATCCTAAATTGGAACTAGTGGATCAACACTTACATGTACATATGGAAGTAAAAGTCTATGGAAATCAAGTAGGTAGGAGGCAGGCAGAGCGGCTGGGTGTAAGGCACAATTAAAATGTACAAAAGCAAGGCTGGGCGCAGTGGCTCATGCCTGTAATCCTAGCACTCTGGGAGGCTGAGGCGGGTGGATTGCCTGAGCTCACAGTTTCGAGCTCCAACCTAAGCAGGAGTGAGACCTCATCTCTAAAAATAGCTGGGTGTTGTGGTGGGCACCTATAGTCCCAGCTACTCGAGAGGCTGAGGCAAGAGAATCGCTTGAGCCCAAGAGTTTGAGATTGCTGTGAGCTATGATGCCACAGCACTCTACCGAGGGCGACAAAGACTCTGTCTCAATAGATAAATAAATAAATAAAATGTACAAAAGGAAATTATATAACTAAAACATGTATAGCCTGTAACAGTCTCAAAAAAAAGAAAAGTAAATAAAAATCCTTAACCTGCCCTGCCAGAGACTATAAGATCAGAATTCTTAAATTGCCTATAAGATGCAAAAACTTGAGACTAGATAAAAATGTAAAACTTTGGTTCTGAAATTTTTTTTATGGCCCCAACAGAAGCAACTATGAAAATTCCCAGAGGAAAGCATCTGCAAGCCCAAATGGGTGCCACCACTGTGAAAAATAGTTCATGCTGAAGGGTACAGTCCAGACAACACTGGAGAAATCGAATGATCGAGACATCATCAGCAAACACAATAAATGATCACAGCCAGAGGACCACAAATAACAAAGCAAGATGAATGGAACTTTAAAGTAAGTCTACTTAAAGTATGCATACACAGAAAAAAGAGTCTATAGGCTCAGCATCCGTACACAGTGGATATAGCGCCAGCCACATACACCAAGGCTGGTGGGTTAGAACCCTGCCTGGGCCCACTAAACAACAATGACAACTGCAACAAAAAATAGCCAGGCATTGCGATGGGCGCTTGTAGTCCCAGCTACCTGGGAGGCTGAGGTAAGAGAATCGCTTAAGCCCAAGAGTTTGAGGTTGCTGTGAGCTGTGATGCCAAAGCACTCTACTGAGGGGGACATAGTGAGACTCTGTGTCAAAAAAAAAAGTCTATCAGAAATGAAAAAGACATAGTGAAAACAAAAAATGAGGAGCAGATTTCAAAAAGGCACAAATAGAAATCATAACAGAAAAAAATATAATGATTAGGGAAAAAATATTCAAGGATAGGTTAAACAGGAGATTAGAGGCAGCTAAGGAGAATTGGTAAAATGAAATGAATATACAGCTTGGGCAATGTTCCAAAATGAAGGGAAAAAAGGAGAAGAAGGAGGAGAGGAAGAAGAGGAGGAAGAAGAAAAAGAATAGAGAAATGGAAACAAAAACACTATAAATTCTAAGATATATGAAAGGGGGTGCTCTAGAAGGAGTAAAGAGAGAAAAAGTGTAGCAACTGAAATACGCTAGACCAGCAGTCCCCAAACTTTTTGGCATCAGGGACTGGTTTCATGGAAGACAATTTTTCCATAGATAAGGCGGTGGAAGGGGGTTCAAGATGATCCAAGCATGTTGCATTTATTGTATTCTTTATTGTTATTACTATTACATTGTAATACATTATACAATAATTATACAACTCACCATAATGCAGAATCAGTGGGAGCCCTGAGCTTGTTTTTTCTGCAACTTGGTCCCATCACTGCCTCAGCTCCACCTCAGATCATCAGGCAGTAGATTTTCACGACAAGCACACAACTTAGATCCCTCATGTGTGCAGTTTACAGGAGGGTTTGCACTCCTGTGACAATCTAATGCCACAGCTGATCTGATAGGAGGTGGAGCTCAGGCGATGATGAGAGTGATGGAGAGTGCCTGTAAATCCAGCCACAGCTTTGCTCACTGGCCTGCCACTCACCTCCTTCTGTTGGCCTGGTTTCCTAACAGGTCATGGACGGGGTACTAGTCTGAGCCCAGAGGTTGAGGATTGCAGTGTTAGACCCCAAGTAAGAGAAAGTCTAACCAATAGTGACTTAAACAAGAAGATTATTTCTGACTCACAGCAAACAGTCTGGGAGAAGAGGTTGTCCAGAGATAAAGTAGCAGCTCACGCCACGCCAAAAATACATAAACAAATAAGCAAATAAATTCTCATAGATGAAAGACATAAACATGAGAGATAACTTTTAAACCATTAGAAGAAAACCTGGAAACTAATTTTTTGACCTACAGTAGAGATTTCTACAAAATTTTTTAAACAGAAAAAAATCAAGGTTAAATAGATCACAATTTAAATTTTTTGAATGATACTTTGGGAAAAATTAAAAGCAAAAACTTTGGAGGAAATGTATGCCGTTCATATAACCAATGAAAATTAATATCCAAAGTTTCTCTAAATCATGATGGTAAAGATAACCAAAACAAATATTTACAAAGGGGGCAAAAGATAGGAAAATGCAACTCACAAGCAAGGGAGGGATGACCCTGAATGGACAGCAAACCTATGAAGCACCACTCCCCTCACCCTCACTGGTGATAAGAGAAGTACAAGTTAGAACAATGAGATAAATTTATCAAATATGGATGAGAATGGAAGGACGTTTCTACCTGGGCGCAGTGGATGGCACTGTAACCTAACACAGCCCCTTGGGAGAGCAATTTGGCAATGTCCAGTAAACCACAAACCTCCTAATCACTTCTAGGCTTATACTAAAGAAATCGTCTCAGGGACGTTCAAGGAGACACGCATAAGGATTTTTTTATAGGGGCCTTGCTGTTAATAAATTAGAATGAACTTAAATTTGTATTACAGATGGGTGTTTAAATAAATTTTGACATATCCATTCATAAAACTGTTAAAACAAATTAACTAAATTGATACACATGCACATGGATAGCCACCAAAAATGAAATCATGGAGTAAAGAAAAGTTACAGAAAGATGTGTCCAATAGGTACATTATGTTTATAATAATATCTACGCGAATTTAAAAACAAGCAAAGCAATCTATATAGTGATTACATAAACATGAAGTCAGAGAACACGCCCCAAAGTATGATAATGTTTACTCCTGGAGAAAGAGAGAAATGATATTAGGGATGGATAGATAGAGATGGGCCTTCAAACTTACCATTTGTTTTGTTTTTTAAAATTTCTGAAACCATTATGATAAGATCTGTATTTTTTCAGTATGGGTGGCAGATATATTATTTGTTAAATTATTCTATATATTTTCTTAATTTTTAATCTTTCCAAATTAAAAAATAGATGGCAGGAAAGTTGTACAAATACATGTGGCTATTTTTTAAAATGAATTTAAAAAAAAACACTTTGCTTTTTAGGGTTCACAAACATAGAATACAAAGATGCCAAGTAAGTCTCCCTATACCCACCCTGTGTCTGTTCGCCATTTGTTTTATCAAAATAAATCATGTGGCTCACCCTTTCTTGTTGGAAATTCAGAACATTGCCTGAGAAACTTCCTCCTCCTTGCCCCCCCCAAGCGATTTATTTCATTAAGCAAAAATTGAGCATATAAGAGGAGACAGAATGGGACCAGGGGAATGACAAGTTACCATGTCCTGATGAATTGCTGTTTCATCTCGGTGAGCTCACTCTGCTCTTGTTTTTGTGCTAGAAAGGGGTCTCCAATAAATTATTCAGGACAAAGCATCTTTTCGTTCCAAAAAGGGCTGCATGTTGGAACCAGTTCCGTATCCTTAATCATATACAGTCTTGTGCAAGCGGCATTAGAGTTAACATCTAATTGGTGCTTTGACCAGGCCTCGGGCAAAAAGCCTGTTTAAATGCAATCAATATTCACAAGGTAAGACGGCCAGGGTTGCGCAGAGCAGAACTAGACAAGATATAGATTTCCACTTACAAGTCAACACAGAGCTAATAATTCACCCCGGATCGACCTGTACAGGGTAACACGTGCTGTGCGAGAGTGCAGACTTCTCACCAGCCCCCCAGAGGACAGCAGTCCCACAATTCACGTGTTCTATCTCACATTCACACCCAAGGAGACCGTGGAAGAGGAAACGGGCCCAAGAAGACATCTTACCAGGGCCTGGCCGCTGTTGTCAATTACCAGGGATCCACAGAGGAAAGATCCTGTCACTGTTGGAACAGAATAGAAAAGTTCTTTTGTTTTAAAAAAATAAATAAATAAATAAACAAAGTCAATGCTTAGGAAGACTTCTCTGCTCTTTTACCCCTGCAAATAGCCAACAATGAGGTCTCTGAGGTATTTTCAAAACCTCCGAGTCTTAATAAGACTGAGATGACATAGCACTTTATAGGTAAGTGAAGTAGACGCCATGTTAGGTAAGGAACCTCAACAGCTTCTCTACATTGGGTACTCCAAGGAGATCTAGGGGACATTTGATTCTTCTGACAATCCACAGAAGCCCCTAGAAGTTCACCGGGAGTAAATCCAGTTCACAGGGACAGCAAGGTGAGGAAGAATCTCCAGAGTAGAAACAGGAGTTTCTCAACTCCCATTCCAGTGTTTTTCCCAAGTTGCTAACAGGCTAGGCTGGGAGTGAAGTAAGGCAAGGGAAATGATTTCCTCAAGGACAATGATTTTTCTCTCAATGACCAGCCAAAGTCTCAGCATAGAGTGGAGTTAAAAATTCCACCCCACTGTCAAAACCATGATTATCAAGCAAGGGCTGAGGATGAACCTTCCAAACCGAAGGAGATTACCAGGGAGCTAACATTGCAATGTCACCCAGGATTCTGGCTCAAAGGACATAATTGGGACAGTCTGCAAAATGTAATTGTGGTCTGAGGATTAAATGATGGTGATGCATCAACAGTAACGTTCCAACTTCAAGGGCTGTGCTTCTGCAGGAGAATGCATTTATTATACAGAAGAATGATCAGGAATAGTGGAGCATCAGGTCAACAATCTACTGTCAATTGGTTC
This sequence comes from Galagoides demidoff, assembly GCA_963574575.1. Classification (NCBI taxonomy): domain Eukaryota; kingdom Metazoa; phylum Chordata; class Mammalia; order Primates; family Galagidae; genus Galagoides; species Galagoides demidoff. The sequence goes on along the minus strand of CAUYQV010147900.1, from coordinate 12,071 downwards.
AGAAAAAAATACTTTTAATTATACTTTCAGGATTTCTATAAATTTGTTTGTTTCAAAATTTAAAAGTACAAGTCTCTTGCCCACATAGAAATGGGGTTATTTTTTTTCTTATTGTTTAGTTTGAGCTCTCTGGATTCTAGTTATCAGACCTTTGTCAGAAGCATAACCTGCAAATATCTTTTCCCATTCTGAAGACTATTTGCTTTATTTACTGTGCTCTTGGCTGTGCAGAAGCTTTTTAGTTCTATCAGATCCCAGTAATATAATTTTGATGTTGCTTCAATTGCCCGGTGGGTCTTCCTCATAAAAAAATTCCCCCAGGCCAATTTGTTCAAGTGTTTTCCCTGCACTATCTTCTAATATTTTTATAGTTTCATGTCTTAAGTTTGCCAAGTCATGGAAGCAACCCACCTGCCTATCAAACCATGAATGGATTAACAAGTTGTGGTATATGTACACCGTGGAATACTAGGCAACCATAAAAAAGATGGCTTTTATGTTTACCTGGATGGAGCTGGAACATATTCTTATTAGTAAAGTATGTCAAGAATGGGAAAAAAGTATCCAATGTATTCAGTACTACTATGAAATCAGGCTATAATCACCTACACATTCATAGGAATGGTAAAACCTACCTATAATCCAAAAAGAAGGAGGGAAGAGGAAAAAGAGGGGAGGGGAGGGGGGATGCCGGGAGGAGGGAGGGTTTTGGGGGACCTAACCTAATGTGCATAATGCAATGATACATTTCTATACTATTAAGAATAGAGTATGAATGTTTTTGCCACAACAAATAAGTAAGCAAGGACATGGCTATGTTAATCAGTTAGAAGTAAGCCTTCCACATTGTGTATCAAATCAGCACATTGTACCCCATTAATGCATTAATGTACACAGTCATGATTTAATAAAGAATTAAAAAACAAAATTTAAAAGTAAATTTTAAAAAACATTCATGGAATGAATAAACTAAACCTTGGACATACAAGGCCAAAAAAATAGGCGATAGAGGAGGAGGATGGAGAAGACTGCTCACAGAGGCTGGTTTTAATTATATAAAGAAGAATGGAGACAGAAAGCCCATACTGTTTTCCATCTTGATGATGAATCCTGGGTTTAAAAAATTTACAGTGGGCCATCAGCTGCAAGGAGAGGAGCGTGTTGTCCCCCAGACCTCATGGACTGAGTCAAGGTTAACAATAGACTCTTTTGGCTATCAGTTCTGGCAAAGGCTACCCAGTTCTGAAGTTGTCCACACTCACTTTATGATCTATCACATCAGCCTGTTCTTTCCTGAGCAGTGAGAAAGAAGAGACATTCATGTGTAAAGGTAGAATTTCAAATTGTCTCTAAAATGTAAAAGGAGGATCCCAGCTTGGGCCTCAGACCCTTGACACCCAATGTGAGGAGGGTGGGTGGGTGTGCCTCCCAATGGTCAATTGAATGGAGAAGCTACCTGGGAAAAAATTGAAAAATCTAACTCCAGGGCAATGATCAGAGGACCAGGTGTCTGTCAGTATGATAAGCCCTTGCCCTGGGTCCCCACTGGCTACTACCTCTCTCCTAAGGGGGATGTTACAATCAAAAGGCCAAGAAACACTGGCCAGCCTACATTTGTTTGGCATCAGGAAAGACCACTTGGTCCTGACCAAGTCACATTACGCTCTCCACCTACAAGCCATTATGTATTCAACAAAGCCATTCCACCCTTCTCTGAGTTAACATGCAAGGTGTACATGACTCTAGGTATTTTCTGATTATAGCTGCTCACCATGAAACTGCAACTGTCAAACTGAGCATCTCATGATCCAGGCTCATTCCTCCTCTCTTTTCTGATCATGTTGCATCCCTGACATAGGATACAGGGCTTCAGAGCACTATAAGAAGCTGAAAGTGAAAAAAGAAGAAAAAAAAAAAAAAAAAAAAAAAAGAAGCTGAAAGTGAAGTGTAGTTGTATACAGAAGGCAGAATTTTTCCTCTTTCTTTCATGATCTCTGTTCAGAAAGTAGGCTTGCTCAGGCCCTGCCTTTTATGATGCTTGGTCTAGACGGAGCTTTCTCAATTAGTCAAGTCTACTAATAATCTGTTAGCAAGCATGGTCTGCTTCCTCTGTAGGGTTCCCTCAAGATGACAAAGAGCCATAGCTGCCTGAAAACAGATCCTAGCACAGGCATTAAATAGATACTGACCCTCTGGGCAGCGCCTATCACTCAAGGAGTAGGGCACTGGCCCCATATACCAGGGGTGGCAGGTTCAAACCCAGCCCTGGCCAAAAGCTGCAAAAAAAGAAAAACGGACCCTCCGCTTTGGCCCTGGCTGCCCCAGGCAGATGTTAGCAGCCATCAGTAGTGGTTCTTATGATAGGCCCATTTGTTTCCGTGACTTTAACAAATTACCACAAACTGATGGCTTAAAGTAACAGAAATTCATTCTCTTACAGTTCTGGAGGCCAGAAGTCCAGAATCAGTACTATCAAACAACGTAAAATCAAAGTGTCAGGACAGCCACACTCCCTCAAAGGACTCTAATGGAAAATTTATCCCTCACCTACAGCTCTGGCAGCTGCTGACACTCTGGTGTCCAACCTGTAAGTCTAGCATCTCTTTCCTTCTGTGTTATGTCTTCACATAACTTTCTCCTTTGTATGGGTTAAATCTCCCTCTGCCTCCTTCTTACAAGGACACATGTCCTAATATACTTAATGTCCACCTGGACAACCCTCTCCTTTCAAAATCCTTAAGTTAATCACATCTGCAAAGGTCTTTTCTCCAAATAAGGTGAATTTACAGATTCCAGTGACCTGATTTATCTGGGGTGCCCTTTTCTTCTGGGTGAGGGTAAGTACTCGTGTCCTAAACTCCGATGTGGACACACCATCGTTGGACAGTAGCCAGAGAGGAGCCTTTGGCCAGCATCAGCCATGTACCTGCTATCTTTGGCGTGAGCAAATCCTAGAGACATGAGCACAGTCCCTGGAAGCAGAAAGAGGGAAACCAGCAGGTGGCTCGTGGTCCTCATGCACACACAAGACACCTTCTGCAGCTTCACACTTCTACTTGGGAGCAACTTAAAGAGTAGCTAGATTTCTTGCCTGGGGCTGGGTGGTGACAGAGAATGAGGATTATCATTAGGTTGAGGTGGCTCCAGAAAGGACAGTTTAGACCCAAATGAAAGGATAGACGATCCACGCCACTGATCATTTTTTTTTTTTTTAAGTCCTGGAAAGATCAGCAATCTGTCACTCTCAGGTGGTGGACCAGCAACATAACTCTTGGTCTCGACCCCTCCTCCCTAAGTGGGCACCGGGCAGAACGTTATAGAACTTTAGGTTTTATACTCAAATAAAATCTACAATGTTTTCTGGAGTCTGAATATCACCGCCCACTCTTCCTTTGGCCAGGTGATGGGCAAAATATCACCATCATTTTATAAAAGTAAAGCATTTTAGCCCTTAAGTTGTAGGAAAGATAAAGTCTCTGAATCAGAAACAGCCCTACCCACAAAATCCCTTACAAATGTACAAGGTCAGACATGGGATGTCTCACCCTGTTATGGAGGGAAGTCTGCAGCATTTGGGGGCTTAAATCTGCAAGAGGCAAGTGGCAGGAGCTGGGCCGTGGGGGCCAGGAGGCTGAGGGAGACATTTCTGTCCCAGTGAAAAGGGTGCCAGGAAATGGCTTGGTTGCCAGAGAAAAGGCAAGCAGTCCAGCCACCAAAGGAGGGCTCCCCATGCTTCTCAAAAGATGAATCCTCTCATTCTGGGGTCACCTCCCCTCCTTTTTCTTTATGACCTGTTCCCCTCCTTCAAAATACAGCTTCCTAGGGCCAGTAATGTACACTGGAGGGTGACCAGCAGCTATCTCTTGCCAGGGATGAGGTATGCAATAGGTCCATTTGTTAAGGGTCTAAAATAACTCCCAAAACCCCAGGTAGACAAGGGGCTGGGGAGGGGTGGCTAAGGCTCTGGGTCATGAGTTGGTGGACTGGCCCCATCCCATCCTCTCCCTTCTCTGGATCAGCTCAAACTGAGGGAGGTTATGACACAGGTGAGCAGATACAGAGCTGCTGCATATAACCATCACACCACCACCTAAGGGCAGGGATCACTGGAGGAAACTCAAGCCAGCACCAGATCCCCAAATACAGTGGCAGGGGCTCGGCTGCAGAATGATACACCCCACACTCTCTCTCTGTTTGCTATGGAAATCAGAGACTGGGAGCCTAAGCTTTAAATTCTGAGGATGGACTGAGACTCACTAATGAATGACAAGGTGGGGACAGGAGAGGGGAGAGCCCACCATTATTAGTGCACATAATGTGTATATTAGTGTGTGTAATATACACAGTATACTCCACGAAGCCATGAGTTATTACATCAAATATGCATTACATGGCATTTTTTCATTTTTATATGAACTGATTTTTAAAAAGGTGCCAATGATGGACATCCAGGAACAATTGAACTAATGATTCCTCTTGTTCTCTCCTGAGGTCACACTGTGATCATGTGAATCCCTCCCTTGGCAAGATCAAGACTGCATGTGATTAAGCTAGTTTGGGCTGGCTGTTTATAGCCACTGCCTAATCATCGAGAGAGTTTACACCACAAATGGGATCATCAGCCACCCATTCAACATGAGACTGCAGTTGAATATTTACACCATTTCAACCAAAGCACCCTACAGACCTCACCTTCTTCTCCTTTCCTCCCTCCTATGAGAATTGAAGCTAGCTATGCAGGGCCCTTCCACTCTTGGCTGAGATTCTTCAAGGAAACTGCCAGATCAAAGTTTCATTGGTTAGAGGGCACATCGCTGACTGTCACAGCAGAGGCTATCTAATAACTTCACACACAAGACAGTCATGCCTTGATGTCACTGCCTAGCTGCTACAGATGTTGAAAGCAAAGTTCCCTGGTATTCTAACCAGCTTTCCTCCCCAGGCCATCTTCTGAACTCCCTGCTGACAACCATTAGATGTCTTTCCTTCCAAGATGAAAATCCTTTAAAACCTGACCCCAGTCTTTCATCTTCCACCACTCTCTGCATTGCACCCTTTACCCCAACCACTGGGATTGGATGGATAACTTCCCTTCCCCCAAATACACCCACTCATGCATCTGATGGCCTCTGCACATGCTGTCCCTTCTGTCTCAATGCTCTTCCCTTTGACCAACACCAATTCAACCTATAAGACCAAGTCCAAGTAGCACCTTCTACTAAGTCCTCCCCTTGGAGTTACAATTTCAAAACATCTGTGCTATAGTAGTAGGGTGTCCAACCTTTTTTCTTCTCTGCTGCATGTTGGAAAAAGAATTGCCTTGAGCCACAGGTCAAATACACAAACACTATAAAAACTAATGACTTTTTTTTTAAAAAAAGGCTCATACAAAATTTTTGTGATATTGGACACCACAGCTAAGCAAAGTAGTCCTCACATAATCCAGAATGTTCCCAGGGCTATAGATTAGACACCCCTGAATGTTTGCTCCTTCCAAGCCTCATGTTGAAATTCCATCCCCATTGTTGGAGGTGGGCCTAATGGGGGATATTCGGATCATGGAGGCAGACCCCTCATGAACAGATTAATGCCCTCCCTGAGGGCTGAGGGCTGGTTATTAAAAAGCACCTGACACCTCCCCTACCTTCACTTCCTCTCTCACTGTGTAATCTCTGCACACACCAGCTCCCCCTTTGCCTTCCGCTCTGGAAGCAGCCTGATGCTAGTGCCATGCTTCTTTTATAGTCAGTAGAATCATGAGCCAAATAAACCTTTTCTTTATAAATTACCCAGCCTCAGATATTACTTTATACAACACAAAATGGACTGAGAGAACACTGTTATAAATTCCTTCCGCTGTGTTATAACTTCATCTTTTGTTGGTTCCCGAACTCTTCAAGGACAGAAGTATGTCTTATGTTTCTAATTTATGTAGGAAATATTCCAGAAACAAGCTTCAGTGCAAACTTAGTCAAAAAATACCTTTGAATGAACTGGCTTTGAGGAGCACATTATCACTTCCAAAGTCTTTTCTCCATGCATGGCTACAGAGGGCACCTGTTCTCACCTTTCCAATTTGAAGACTTAGCTTCAGGTTTCAATGATTTAGAAGACCCAAATCATGCTATTGATGAATAAATGCCATATCTACTTTACCCTGCTATGTGCTTAGGGTGAGGCTAGTTGAGGAATTCAAAAGCAAGACCTCGCTTTTAACAGATTTGCATTCTAAGACTCATGTAAGCAAAACAGTGACAGAAAAGTACTTGACAAATCACTTGAGTTAAAAAAAGGTAGGAGCAGTGGTTTGAAATTTTCAAGTCCTGATACATCAGTGGGTTGTAATCAGTTTGGCAAATCATGACTAAAATGTTTAAATGAAATGGAATGGAATGTGATGGATAAGACAAGATAGGCTAACACAGCATAGCATTACAGAGAATAGAAAACAGACCTAGTGCATCAGAGGCAGCAAGAGCAAGTACTGCATAAATGCTTTGAGTCCTGGTATGCTATGTTTCTTACTAAGGGTCAAGCTCAAAACTACTGTCTTAAAACTTGAAGATCATCAGTGATGAAGCAATGAGAGAGCTGGCTAAGGTGACTTATATAATAAATTTGATGTCCCCAAAAAAGAAGAAGGGTAAAAAAGATAAAGTAGCAAGTAATCTATGATCAAAGATTACAAAAAGCTTCCTGGTGATGGGTTGTCAAAGATATTTTAAGAACAAGATGCCTAATGTCCAATTAGAGGCTGTTTTACAGAAACAATAAAGACTTCTGAAGTCTGCTAACACATACCCTGTCCTTCCTTGACCAAAATACACACATTAACCCACTCTGCAAATAGCATAATCTATATGTTTAAGCAACATTAGTATTGATTCATTCTAATTATACATGGAATGAAGATAGCAAGACAGCTTATAGAATGGTCTAATGAAGGACAAGGGGCTCACAACCAAAGAGCAAAACAAAGTGAGCCTCCAGAATTTTCAGAGGTCTTAGCAAGGACTTTATATGAGGGAATCTGGGGGTGGGAGGGTTGAACCAATTCTTCCCTAGGTCTCAAGGGGCTGGAGACCCAGCGAATGTCCAAGCCTTCTGAGAAAATGTACACTGCCTTTTGGTAAGCAGTGTCACAATAGGTCACAAGGTCAGAATGATGTGTCACCAATCCAACCAGTTATCTCAAGAGCGGTCCAGACACCCCCCATTTATATCTGCAGGGAGGAAGATGAGATGCAGCCACATCTCCACATCAGTTATAGCCCTGAGGTCATGCAAAACCAGTCTGACAGGATATCTCCGCTGAATTCTGAGTGGCTGCTCTCTTCCCCTGCCTTGAATCTTCTCCTCCATTGACCTAACAACCACTAATCCTTCCCTAAGCTTTCCTCAGAGGACTTGGCTTTTATTTTCCCTCACAAGCTGGTCACCCTCATCTGAACACCCTCCACTTTATCCATAGTTCTTTTATAAAGAGGCACTTCCAACTGAACATAGAGCTCTAGGTAGGGGTGGCTGTACACAGGATCCAGGAGCTTCAGTCACCCCTGTTTGTGATGCTATATTTGGATTACAGCAGTCTGAGGTCCCAGGAATAATTGTCATCATTGATGACCATTAAGTTTGCCTAATTAAGCTTGGAGGAGTTGAGAGGTTTGCACACATCCTGTACAGCTGCCCCATGGCTTTTAAAACACGAGTTCTTCTTGTTAATTCAATATAAAGAGTCTGTGTTTCCTCTACAGGTCCTAACAAAAGAAAATGTGATTTCCTGTTCCTTGTTCATGATAACAAAGTTCCACCACAACAAAACAATTCGATGTTCCTGTAGTTATAATAGCATTTTTGCTATTTTCACCCAATAAGTAGCCGCATGAAACTTTCTCCTTGGTCCAGATTTTTGAAATCATGATATTGATTGGTATTCAGCATCACATACCAGAAGGAGAATGGAGAGTGAATGAGGCTGCCTGACCTCAAATCCTGTCTCCATCATTAATCCGCTCTATGACTTTTTCAAGCACCTTCACCTTGACCTCAACTCTCAGGACCATAGTTTTCTCATCCATAAAGGAAGGAAAACAAAAATACTCCCTGGTTGTTGTGAGATTTGAATCCAGTGATGCATTGCAGATGAAGTGCTCAGTGCCAGGCCTGACATCTGGCAAGTGTCCAGTAAGCAAGATGATCATTTAATCATTGCCTTACTTGGGGTAGTTTCAAAAGTAAAAAGGAATACTATTAAAAATTAGATAGAGACCCAGCGTCAACTGGGGTGTATGGACTCCCATCAACATGCATCAGTCATTATGATCATCATGTTGATGATATGCCACATACCTGAGTCCTCATTTCCCGTTCTACTAAAGGAAAATAATGCAACTGACATTATTGGATTATTGAAGGATTAGGGACAATCTAATCTACCTAAATTGCCTAAAACAGAGTAGCCATTCAATAAACATCCATTTTTTTAATCTTATTTTTATGGCTTCCAGCCCAAAGTTCATTTCCTGACATCAGAATTCCTGCCCCTTCTGACATCATAAATGAGGCAGGCTGGGGGGAGATTCTGCTGCTGATGGCTTGACGTCCAAATATAACTAATTAATAACTGAAGAGGCTGGAATAGCCAGGCAGGGAGAGGCAATATGAGTCCTTTCTTGGCTGCAGCTGATGAATATAAACGATTTGAAAATTAAAAAGCCATTAGGCTATTAAAAATAGCTTCTAAGAACAATCTCTCAATAAATTATTTTCACGCTTAAAAACCCAACTGGAAAGAATATAAATGGTAATACAGACCATCTGAAAAGTCAATAACCAGATATAATGGTCAATTTTTCTGATATTATTGTCTAATTAAGCAATTTAGCATTCGTTGAAATTGCATTTAACTGAGTCAGTATAGTCTAAAAGTGATGTAGAACCCATTCCTTTAGAGCTAAAGAGAAAAAAAAATAAAACTTTAATACAAGGAAGAACAGATTTTGATTTATGTTTTGTACTCGACTGGCTGGATTTCCAAAGTGCAATTAGGGAGCTAAACGGGAACAAGTCCAGTGAGCCAGTGACCAGGGCTGCGCAGAGCCCAGTTTTCAGAAGGCAGCAGCCCTGTGCAGGTTTGTGTACTTGAGAAACAGGCAATGCTCCATCTGCACGGCCTCTTGCCCACGGAAGTAAGAGGTTCTGAGTGGTTCTCTCTCAGTTCAGTGATTCTCAAGCTTTGGGAGGCTTTTAAAATTCCATTGCTCAAACCACTCCCCAGGCCAATCAATTCAGAATCACTGGTTATGGGACACCAGCTTTAGCATTTTTTTATGCTTCTCAGGAGGTTCCAATGTGCATTCAAGGTTGAGAGCCACTGTTCTGAATAATTCCTGAAGCATCTAAAAGCACCAATCAAGTGGCCAAAAAATTCCTTAAAAACATGACCTTTCTAGTTCCCAGCATCAGTGACCTAAAAAGCAAGTTAGATCCATAGGCCCTTCCTGCATCTGCGTTGACACTCCAGAGGATCCTGGGGGAATGCAGCCAGCAAGAAAACTGCATCATGAAAGGTGAACATTCCTCCTGCTGAGAGCAAAATTCACTTGAGCATACCTATATTACTCAACCTTTTTCAAAATATAGAAAAAGAAGGAATACTACCCAACACCTTCTATGAAGCAAACATCACCCAGATCCCCAAACCAGGAAAAGACCCAACAAGAAAAGAAAATTATAGACCAATATCACTAATGAATATTGATGCAAAAATATTCAACAAGATCCTAGCAAACAGAATTCAACAACACATCAAACAAATAATAAACCATGACCAAGTGGGTTTTATCCCAGGATCTCAAGGCTGGTTCAATATACATAAATCTATAAATATAATTCATCACATAAACAAAATAAAAAACAAAGACTATATGATTCTCTCAATTGATGGAGAAAAAGCTATTGATAATATCCAGTATCCTTTCATGATCAGAACACTTAAGAAAACTGGCATAGAAGGGACATTTCTTAAACTGATAGAAGCCATCTACAGCAAATCCACAGCCAATATCACATTGAATGGAATTAAATTGAAATCATTTCCACTCAGATCAAAAACCAGGCAAGGTTGCCCATTGTCTCCACTGCTTTTCAACATTGTAATGGAAGTCTTAGCCATCACAATTAGGGAAGAAGAGGCGATCATATAGAGTCAGAGCAGATCAAACTTTCACTCTTCACAGATGATATGATTATATATTTGGAAAACAACAGGGATTCTACTACAAAACTCTTAGAAGTGATCAAGCAGCATCTCAGTTTACAAAACACTCATAAATCTGTAGCTTTTGTATATATCAATAATAGTTTGATGGAAGTATTTCGGATTGCATGTGAAAACCCCACACTGTACCCCAGAAGTGCATTAATGTACATAGTTACCATTCAATAAAAAAAAATAAAAAAAAAATAGTAAAGTTGAAAAAACAGTCAAGGACTCTATCCCTTGCACAGTAGTGCCAAAGAAGATGAAATATTTGGGAGTTTACCTAACAAAGGACGTGAAAGATCTCTATAAAGAAAACTATGAACCTCTAAGGAAAAAAATAGCTGAAGATGTTAAAAAATGGAAAAACATACCATGCTCATGGCTGGGAAGAATCAACATTGTTAAAATGTCCACATTACCCAAAGCAATATACAATTTTAATGCAATCCTTATTAAAGATCCACTGTCACACTTTAAAGGTCTTGAAAAAAATAATACTTCGTTTTATATGGAATCAGAAAAAACCTCGAATAGCCAAGACATTACTCAGAAATAAGAACAAAGCAGGAGGAATCATGCTACCAGATCTCAAATTATACTATAAATCAATAGTGATCAAAACTGCATGGTACTGGCACAAAAACAGAGAGGTAGATGTATGAAACAGAATAGAGAACCAAGAAATGAACCCAGCTACTTACTGTTACTTGATCTTTGACAAGCCAATTAAAAACATTCAATGGGGAAAGAATTCCTATTTAACAAATGGTACTGAGTGAACTGGCTGGCAATCTGTAGAAGACTGAAACTGGACCCACACCTTTCACCATTAACTCAGACTCTCACTGGATTAAAGATTTAAATTTAAGACACGAAACTATAAAAATACGAGAAGAGGGGAGGCATCTGTGGCTCAAAGGAGTAGGGTGCTGGCCCCATATGCCGGAGGTGGCGGGTTCAAACCCGGCCCTGGCCAAATGCAAAAAAAAAAAAATTGCGAGAAGAAAGTGCAGGGAAAACACTTGAAGAAATTGGCTTGGGCGAATATTTTATGAGGAAGGCCCCCCAGGCAATTGAAGCAACACCAAAAATACATTACTGGGATCTGATCAAACTAAAAAGCTTCTGCACAGCCAAGAACACCGTAAGTAAAGCAAGTAGACAGTCCTCAGAATGGGAGAAGATATTTGCAGGTTATGTCTCCAACAAAAGTTTAATAACCAGAATCCACAGAGAACTCAAATAAATGTATTAGCAAGAAAAGAACAAGTGATCCCATCTCAGGATGGGCAAGGGACTTGAAAAGGAATTTCTCTGAAGAAGACAGGTGCACAGCCTACAGACACCTGAAAAAATGCTAATCATCCTTAATCATCAGAGAAATGCAAATCAAAACTACTTTGAGATATCATCTAACTCCAGTAAGATTAGCCCACATCACAAAATCCCCAAACCAGAGATGTTGGCATGGATGTGGAGAAAAGGGAACACTTCTGCACTGCTGGTGGTAATGCAAACTAATACATTCCTTTTGGAAAGATGTTTAGAGATCACTTAGGGATCTAAAAATAGACCTTCCATTCAATCCTGCAATTCCTCTACTAGGTTTATATCCAGAAGACTAAAAATCACTTTATAACAAAGATATTTGAACCAGAATGTTTATTGCAGCCCAATTCATAATTGCTAAGTCATGGAAGAAGTCCAAGTGCCCATTGACCCATGAATGGATTAAAAATTATGGTATATGTACACCATGGACTATTATGCAGCCTTAAAGAAAAGAAAGATGGAGACTTTACTCCTT
>CAUYQV010147899.1:0-33464 GCA_963574575.1 Galagoides demidoff | reverse complement strand
GATTTGAACCCACCACCTTGGGTGTACATGGCTGGTGCCTTAGCCACTTGAGCCACAGGCCCCGAGCCTCTTATTTCAATTCTTATCTGCATCTTTATTTTCTCTTCTTGTCAGACATTTGTCTTTTAGTCTTTTCAAAGAACAAAATTTTGGCTCTGTTTATAATTTCTATTGCTGTGGTTTCATTGATTCTGCTTTCATTATCATTAATTTCATGTTTCTTTGCATTAACTCATTGCTCTTTTCCCACCTTCTTCAGTTGAAAGCTTAGCTTGTTTGTTTCCAATCTTTCTTATTTTTGGATAAATTTAAGCTGTAAATTTCGTTGGATCTACTGCTTCAGCTGTGTTCCACAAATGTGATATATAGTGATTTCATTATTATTTTGCTTTAAGATTTTAATAATTTCCTTAATGAGACCTGAGCCCCTTGCAGTTGTATTGTTGGGTCCTGTCCATCAGGCTCCTTCTCCCTTCCCCTGGGATCCCCCAGAGCTGGGTTCTAAGGAAGAACCTGCAGTCCCTGGCAGTTCACCTTCCTGTGCCTCTACCACCACATGGACTGATGCTGGCGTGAAGTGGCTTGACCGCAGCTTCAGACAGGCCAGACAAGGTCTGGCTGACATGCCCTTATCTCTGGTCTCTTTGGGGCCAAGGACCAGGTCTTGTCCAGGCAGGCCTGATGCTGGATGTCACTGTCCCTGTCCTGCTGGTATCTGACCTGTTGTCCATCTGCTGATGCTTTTGCTAGGCCTGTGCTGGGTGCTCTGTGGTGGTGTGGAGATAACAGATGAGACATGGACCCCTCCTTCTATGTGCTTCTAGGAGAACCTTCTAGATGTCTTATGCAGTGACATGTGGCACCCTGTGCAAGGCATGCTTGGCTTGAAGGGAAGAAGTATTACCTTTATTGCTGAGGGGTCAGATGGACATGGCAGGGGAGATGCAGGAACAGGGTGTTGAAGGATAAATGGGTGTTTCCCAGGCAGAAGAGTGGGGAGAAGGCATTCCAGGAAAAGGGAAGAAGAGCATACGCAAAGGTAGGGAAGCAGGTGAGGGTCAGAGGTTTGGGCAACTACAAATACTTCAGTGGGGGACAGTGGGATTGGGCTGGACCCAGCAGGGAGGTGCACGGAAGCCCAGGGACTCAGCCTTCAGCCCTGGGCGGTGGAGGGGACGCTTCCAGGCAGCATAAGAGGAAGTCTTGCTGGCTGAATCTTGTCAGTGTGGAAAGAAAATGAACGAGAGGAAGACACAGGAGGCGGGAGGTGGGGGAGGGGACTGTTGCTGTGAGCCAGGTTGAAGGCTGTGGGGCCAGAACTGAAACCCAAACAGCAACAAGAGCAAATAGTGACTGGGTTTGAACCAAATTTAGCTGCCAATGTGATGGTCCCAGATAGCACCAAATGTAGGCATGGGAGACTCAGGGTCTAGGGGAGAGGGTGCAGCTGTTTCAGAGATAGGGTATCAGAAGGGGGCAATTTGGGGCTCAGATAAGGTGACACATTCAACTCTGATGTGCTAAGGGCAGGTGCTCATGGGACATCCAGGTGGAGACCTCCAGGAGGCTGCTGAAACTAGGGGAGACGGGCCAGTGACAGAGCCAAGCACGATTTAAAGACAGCCTGTACAGAGCTGTGGCAGGGACACAGATGGGAGAGAAAACCCAGGGTTAGGGACGAACCTTGGTCAGCCTGGAAACCAGCAGGGAAGGTGATAGGTGAGAAGCAGGGAGGCAGGTTGGACGTGCGCATGGGGGCTTGGTTGTTAGCTCCTTGAGGACAGGGGTGTCAGCATGTAGGTCCCTGCTGAGTCCTCGTGCCTGGCTTGGGGCATGCACGAAGGTGCTCCCATAGAACGGCTTGGTGGACAGATAGATGTGTGGTGGGTGGCTGGGAGGATGGATGAGGCCCTGCTCACATCCCTGTCCTTGTCCCACAGCTGCTGGTGGGGTGCCCTATCTCTCACCTCCCAGGAGGGTCCCCTGCATTCTGCACAGTCTCACCCTCTGGAGCAGGTGCCTCTCAGGAGCCTGACGCTTGGGGACCTGCTCCGTATGCTTTGTATACACATGTGCCCCCAACCCTAGGCTGGAGCTACCAGGAATGGATGGGGTCACCCAGCTCCACTGACCGGTCTGTCCTGGACCCTGGATAAGGAGCCACAAGACAGCTGCATCGGGTCTCTGAACTGAGACTGGGTGAACTTGGGTGGCTATGTGCATGAGAGTACCACGCTTGTGAGCAGAGTCAGAGCGTGAGACAGTATTTGCCCGAGCACAGGCAGAGGGGGACCAACTAGGTGCTGCCAGGCTGGCCCCTCTCTGGCTCAGCTGCACCAGCTTCGGGGTCCATGGGACTCTCCTGGGTGGGTGCAAGAGCTATGTACAAACTGCCTCCTCAGGGCCCTGGGCATCAGTCTGTCTGCCTTCCCAGGTGGTGTGGGAGGCCTGTGTCCTCCCTGCCAGAGGCACCACCTGTACTCCCGTGGCATTTCCGGACCCCGCACGTAGGGGAGACTCAGTTTTGTGGATGGTGACTTACAGTCCAGACCCCAAGAAAAGACCCACATGTCACACAGTTTCTGCTACATTCCGAAAGTCCTGCCAGCGTCCTCACTCCATCTTCCCAGGGCAAGGCATTGAGACAGGGCAGCTGCCCGTGTGCACAGATACGTGTCAGGAAGTGGCAAAGCCAGACAAGAGCCCGTTTCTTTGAGCTGCGTGTAGGTTTGCCCCAGGTTTCCCAGGAAACCCTCCGGCTGGCCTTCCCTCTGCTCCCACTGTGGGAGAGACCTGAGACCTCCCAAGAGTGGGGCTGGGGAATGACTGTCTTCATCCACCGTGCAGGAGGCAGAGCTGGAGACACTGACACTCTTTGGGGACTGTCCTGGTCCCCATGAGGTAAGTGCTGAGCTATGGGTGGCCCCCATTCTCGCTTCTTCCCACCAGACTCTGGTTTGACAGGGCTGGAGGCAGTGACCTGCCAAGGTGGCAGAGAGCTCTGAGGGTGAGACCTCAACTGCTGGCTCCTCGCAAGGACCACGCTGTGGCCTGGGCCTCGTGGCTTCCCTCGCCATGTCTGGGGTACAGATAGGCAGTCAGGACAGGACTGGAACCACCTCCAGCTGTGGCTGTCTCCACTGCCCTCACAGCTGCCACACTTGGGTCCTGCAGACAAAGGCTTGGGGCAAGTGGGAGGGGAAAGCAAGGGCACCTCCCTGCCCTCTGAGCAGGCTCACACGTGGCTTCATGGGCTGTCCTGGCAAGCGGGATCTCTTCCCTGGAGCGCCCCACGGGCTGCCAGAGAACAGCAGTGCTTTCTGTCCCTCCCTGAACTCCCCTCACTTACAACTAGGCAGTCAGCTCACACAGCAAAGGAGAACACCAGCTCTTTCTAGAAGGCTGACAGGCCAGGGAGGTGACCAAGTGCTCATCAAGGACCCTACTGGCTGGAGCGCAGCTTGGGTATCTCCTGAGGGACACTGACCTCTGGTGGCTTTGGACACAACAGCAGACGGAGGGAAAGAGGTTAAACAAACGTTTATTTAACAAATTATATTAAGATACAGACAGTCACACAGTGAAACTTCCCTTTGCCAAGTACAAGAGTCACCTTGAATAAATACACAGTCAGGACGATGTCCCCAAGGTCCTTGTCCAAGGCGACATGGTCACACAGCAGCTCGAGTGGCCTTTGCAGGAGGAACAAAGCCCTGTTCCATGGTGGTGAGAGCTGAAGCCACCCTAAACATGTGCTCAGAACAGATGAAGAAGCCTGGCTGCTCTGAGGGTCCAGGCAGCCTGAGTGGGGACAGTGGCCCTGGGGCAAGGTAGACTAGAATGGAATTCACTGAGCCCCACTTCTGTGTGGCTTGGAGGCACACAGGGGCTCTGCCTTCATGCTCAGCCCCCCTCCCCATTCTTAGGGGAGTGGTAGGCTGGGACTCCCCCCCCCACACCTGGGCATTGTGGGGCCCCCCAGCAGGCAGCTCTCGCACAGTGGCACGGTGACCGGCAGGGCCTAGCGGCAGCCGGGAAGTCCATCACAGGGCTGGAAACAAAAGGGTCAGCCTGAGGTTGTGCTTATGATGGAACGTCCCCCCTGTGGGGTCAAATCCTGTCTCTGCCACCCAGCACCCTCGCGCCTACGGACAAGCCTCAGCCTTTCCACCAGCAACAAGGAGCAAAGAACATCCATTTCCAGGTTACTTTGTTTGCGGGGAGGGGATGACAGAAGGAGTGTGCTCGGAGTGCCTGGCCTAGTCCCCGGCCAGGAGCAGGTGCTCAGTGCGTGCTAGTCTCTCTTGTCCTCCCGCTGACCTGCAGACTTGCACAGGGCTCCCACCAGTGCCAGCGGCTTCTCCTCTAAGAAGAGCATGGCCACCAAGAAGTGAACCCCTCTGACCAATAAGCAAGGGTGGATGAGGGTCTAATGGTCCTGTTATTTCTTTACTGAGACCCAACTGGGTTCTCTTCTCTTCAGTGGTGGGCAAACTGGGCTGGATTATAAATCTACCATGAGTCTGGAGCCAGCTGCCTGCTCCTCCCTGCCTCTGTGCCATTTCCAAGGACCTTAGAGTCTTTGACTTTTTTTGGGGGGGGTCAGTGGGGACACTGTGCTCTGGTTGGAGTCTTTCTGAGGGGGGACAGAGGGATAGCAGCAGCAGTGAGAAGGGCCAGGGGACCTGAGGGGTAGGACAAGGCCCTTCACCTCTCCAGAAGACCCCTGTCCTTCCCCTCCCACTGCAGCCAGAGGGTTTGCAAAGGAAACATTCTCAAAAGACACAAAAGGTCACTCAATTCCTAGGTGGGAGCTGGAGCCCCACTTCTCAGTTCTCCCATGGTCAGTATAAGCCCCACATAAGTGAGCACATGTGTACACATGCGCGCGCACACACACACACACACACACCACACACGTGTGCTCATCCTACCCACCTCTCAGAAGGCAAGAACTGGAGGGTTAGGAGCAGCCTAAAACCTACCACAGGTACCAACTTGTCCTTAATACTGTCACCGCTTAATGTCTTAAGCTGCCATTTGCTACAACATTCACAGTCAATGTTACTCTTAAACTAAGTCCCTAGCACTAGGGGAAGAGGTTCCAGCTTGCCCAAGTCCACGCAGTTTGCCTTCCTGATGGCCCTGCAGCCCTGTCCATCCCAGCAGCTTTGGGAAGGTGTGTGGGGCCACCTGGTGGAGGCCCAGCTGGAGTGGGGCCTATGGGGTCATCAGTGGGGGGCTGAGGGCACCCTGCTCCTTTCCCAGAAATCATGCTCACTATTTGTGACCGGGGGCTCCACACTGTCCACCTGGAAACCCTTAGGGCCCACTGCAGCTGTGGAAATGCCTTGTTCCCAGCCAGGGGAGGAGAGTGAAGGGCCATCGGGCATCACCTGTCAGAGATGCTCTCATCATCAGGGCATGGAAAGAGGTCAAAGGACAAAGTGCATGAACCCAGACGAAGGGGGCAGAAGTGACCAGAGCTCTGCCCTCTGCCTTCCCACACCCCCAGACTATTGGACATCACCCTTCTCTGTGCGGCTGTCATGCAGGCCATTGATTTTGAACTAGCCACTATCCAAAAAGCAGCAGTAGACACAGGTTCTGTGGGCTCTACAGGGCTCCCCAACTCCCAGAAATACACTGCTTATGTCGATAGAGATGGTGTCTGTCCATAGGTCTTTACAGGCACGTCTGCCTGGGCCCCACGGGTCTCCTGGACCCCGACAGATCCCATGAACTACCTTTTCCTGCTATGGTGCTGTCTGAGGGGCATGGGAGGGCCTCCCCCGACCAGGGGCACCCTTAGTCATCTCAGGTGGGGAGAGGTGTCCAAATGGAGGCCAAGGTGTGGCTGCGGACGAGCTGGTCTGGGGTCTGAGACGCTGGGACTGACGCAGCGGTGGGAGGTATCTCGCCCTGCCTCTCAGCCAGCTGTGCCGGCTGGTTCTTCTCCTTATTCCTTTGGGCCTCAGCCCTGGCCACTAGTGTGGCACAAGTCAGGACCTGCAGCAGGAGTCTGTCCCAGGGGAGGCAGCAGCGTCCACGCCCCCCATCAAGCCCCCATGCCCAAAGAATATGACACCCACACTTGGAGGAACCAGGTAAACCCTAAGAGTGGACACTGCAAGGCCAGGCAGCCTGGGTGGCACCAGCCACTGTTCTCCCGGCAAACGTGTGTGGAGTTGAACTCAGCACCAGTGCTGTGAGGGATGCCAGCACCAACGGCACTCATGGAGGAATGTCAGGTCTGAGTCAAATTCAGTGACCTGGGTCAGAGGGATTTTTCAGAACACCTTGTTCCCGTTGTTCTGAAAGCAGATGCTGCCCGGACACGGCTTGGCTCTGAGAGGGGCGGGGTGCCCGTGTGCCCGAATCCCTGTGGTCCGTGGACCAAGGCAACTGGAGCTGTTGTTGGCATGTGGGTGTCCCTCAGAGAAGCCCTTGGGGGGCGGAGGATGAGCACAGCACTCTGGGTCACTCTGCCTCCTCCCCAGAAAACAGCACCCCCTCTGTCCCCTGACGTTCCACGTGGTAGGGGACGAGTCCATGGGATGTCCAAAGTGGGGGTCAGGGTCCATACCAGGGCCCACCGACTTCTTCCCGCCAGATTTTCACAGGGCTGCTTTGAAACGCTCGGGGCACCTGGTTCTGTTATGAGAGGGACTTGTTCCTCTGCAGCCTTGATCGGGGATGGTCAGCGAGCCCTGGCGGGGAGGTCCTATGTAAAATGCCAGCCCCCAGCGTCTTCCAGACTGAGTGGTGTCTGCCACGGGAGGTAACATGAGCACAGGGAACCAACAGGTATCACTGGGTAGTGGAGCAACTACCCAGGGCCCTGGGGGTGATTGTGGTGGGTGAGGCTTTTATAGGACAACTGGCCACCACACAGACATGTTAGGAGCTGCTGGTCACTACAGCACACACAGATTAGTCGCGGTTATGAACAATGTCCCCAGGGAGGGTGGGGTGTCATGTTAGGTGAGCTGATGACAGAGAGTGTCCACTCATCTGCCCAGTGTCTCTAGCCACCCTTGGGCAGCAAGGAAAGGGCTGGCCGCGGTGGGAGGAGGCAGAGGGATGGGTGAGGAGGGAAGCACCCCACAGCCCCAGTGCCCAGTCAGTAGTCAGGGGTGGCATCTGCTCCACACAGCGGCAGCTGCTGGCTCCTCAGGACTGAGGGATCTGCTGGCACCTGGTGGGGCTCGGCGGGAGCCGGGCGGCGGCACTCTGCTCCGTGCGGAAGCTGTACTCATACTGTGGGGGTGGGGTGGGGGGACAGAGAAGCATAGTCAGTTCATGGGATGCCAGAGGATGCCGCTCCCTGGCCTCACACCAAGAGCAGGCAGAGGCCCCGAGGCCACCTCACTGAGCACCTGTACACAGAGCCACTGGCTGAGCAGGTGCTAGTGGAGCCTGCTCTGTGCCTGTGGTGTGTGTGCACGTGTGCAGATGTGGCTCGGGGGATGACAGGCTCCTGTGCTGGCACCAGCTCCCCACAAGGCGAGGCCTATGGCACCACAGTAAACACTTAGGTGTCGCCCACCAGGCCAGTGCTGAGAGCCTTGTTCTTTGTGTCTTGCTAGTACGGAGCGGCCCTGAGACTCAACCCCAAACCTGAGCAAGGCCAGCCATGGCCAGTAGCCTCTGAGAACCCCCTGCTGGGCCTCAGCCTGATGATAATGTGTAGTGACCCAAGGACCCTGGGAGGGGCCACCTCTGACATGGCCCCATGCCCCCCACATGTTTCCCTAACAGGATTCTCAAGAGCCACTCCCTGATGAGGACCCCTGTACAGTCCACACAGCTGGACCAGGTGGCTGTTGAGAGGGGACCTGTCCTCTGCCCCGCAAGGCCTTAAGCCTCATGCTAGAGATGCAGCTCACCTAGCTGGCTCTGGATCATGGGCATGAGTTCCAAGTGTGATGGGAGTTTAGAGGAGGGATGAGCACCTCTGCTGGGCACTGGGAACCTGCTGGGTTCTCAACACCCAAACGCAGGGCCTGTGTGTGGCAGAGGGCAGGCACAGTGGTCACTGCAGGGTCTGGTA
The DNA here is from genome assembly GCA_963574575.1 of Galagoides demidoff. Classification (NCBI taxonomy): domain Eukaryota; kingdom Metazoa; phylum Chordata; class Mammalia; order Primates; family Galagidae; genus Galagoides; species Galagoides demidoff. The sequence continues at coordinate 25,411 of CAUYQV010147899.1, read as the reverse complement.
GGCTGGGGTGTGGGGATGGCCTAGAACACTAGACCAAGGTAACCCAGTGCTCACCCTGGTTTCAGGAATGAGGAGCTGAGATTATGTCAGTGGCTGTCAAACACTGTAAATACTTAAAGAACCTTTAGTGGTAGAAATGCCAGGAAAGGGCTCTGCAGAGCTGCCTAGTTCAACTCGGCCACCACAAGATGCAGTCCTTTCAGGGATAGGCAAGCAGGGTGGACAGGATGGGAGGCTGCCAGGAAGGTGGTTAGACTGCCAGCTGGAGACCGAGCATGGCTGGCTACAGGCAGGGCCAGGGAGTCCCTGTGCCCTTGCTTACCCTCCCCACCCACCCAGAGCAGGAGCCCATGGCAGGGAGCACTCCCAGGACACATTGAGAAAGGAAGGACCCAGGGGCCTTCTGGAGCAGAGTGGGACCAAAAGCCACTGGAGAATGAAGGGGCACAGTAGGACTTTGAAGCCTTTTTCTCTCTTAAAGTGGAAAGACAGTAGGAGGTGGTGACAGCCAGTACTGCCAAACCCAGCACTGTGTCCACAGCACCCTGCATGAAGGGCTGACCCATGACAACCGAGACACAGTCCAGGCTGGAGCTGAGGCTGCCCTGGCCATTTGTGAAAAGGGCTAAGCAGAACCTTGTGGTCCCAGAGCTAAAGGGTCAGGGAGATGCTGACAATACAGCGTGGCCCTAGACAGACAGCATCTGCTGCCAGACAGGGTGAGGAGAGGAAGGCAGGACCCTCTGGGCCTCAGTGAGCTCATCCTGCCACTAGGTTCTCTTGGGGCCAAGGCCAGGAGGATGCTGCCACCTGGTGGCTGCTCGGGCATGTGCACTGCAAGCACCAGCTGGTTTTTGGTCAGCTTCAGCAGCACCCACCAATATCTGCCCTATGCTGTGTCCAGGGCTTGAAGGGACACAGACATGCCCAGCACTGAATGGGGTGGGGGCCGCAGGAGGGAGCAAGGAGGGCTGAGGGTAAGCGATGTCCTCCACATCCAGAAAGCAGAGGACGGCACTGAGAACAGCAGGTGCAGGGGACGGTGACTGTGCAAACGCCTGTGAGACTAGGGCCGAGGTGGAGGCCTGGGGCGGCTGTTCCCAAGGCACCATGTGTGCACAGTGAGGCCTTCAGCCCAGGGTTGGGAGAGAACTTAAGGGCAGCAAAGAACCTGGGATGAAGGTGGGGAGAACTGCACACGTGGTGGTGGTGGGGCCGCTGAGTGGAGATTCAAGAACAGCCCATGGAGTCAGAAGGTTAAGAGGATAAGGCTGCATCCTCGGGGTGAAGGACTGGAGGCATGAGGTGGGGGAGCCTGCCCCCTGAGGCTGCCTGTGCTGGCAATGCTCGGTGACTTCAGCAGGAGCTGCTCTAGTGGACCAAGTTTCCAGAGAAAGCTGCCCAAGGGTGGGTGTGGACCCTTTACAGGGGTAGGAGAGGGTGGCATCCAGGGCACAAGATACAGCAGGCTTGTCTACCTGAGCATCCCCCCTTGGGGGTCCTGGGAAAATGCAGATTCTGATTCAGCAGGTCTAGGGTGGGGCCTGAGAGTCTGCATTTCTAAAGAGCTCCCAGCTGACATGATACTGCTGGTTTGGGGACCTGTTTAGACAATTCCATGACCCTATCCATGCATGTGGATAGAGTGGGCAGAGGGGCTGGGGGCAGGCAGCAGAGTGAAGCAACACACTCAAGAGAGGGAAGGAGGTCCTGGACCTGGCGGGAACAGGCAACTGTAGGACAGATGGTCTGGTTGTGCCCTCTGCCCCTGTCCCAGGCCTTGCTCAACCACTGTACCAGGCTCCTGGGGGTGGCAGGGAGCAAGGGGTGGTTACGCCACAGGTCAATCAAAGGAAGTTGATGACCAAACTCTGGATGCCCACAGGGCTGGACTTTTTGGGTGGTAGGTGGAGGAGCAGGAAATTTCCAAGCCTGGGTGAGCAACTGACTGACTAGGCAGAAGTGCTGTGATGGGGACCCTGTGTCTCTGTTCCAGTCACAGAGTCACAGGGAGGGGGCATGGGCAGGCCTTCAGGATGAACTGCTAAATTCCTATTCCACTGCACTAAGGGGCAGGAAGAAGTCACCACTGCACACTTCCCTCTCCTGACCCAAGCACACTGACCCTCGCCCCCACCCGGGGTGTGCAGATTGCTGTCCCCTCCCACCCCTCTCTCCCTGGGGATTTTTTCCCTTTTTAGGTTATCTTGGCTGGAGAAAAGTGCTACCCTCCCCCTTGTTTTCCCTAACTCCCCAAATGAAATTTCAACATATGTCCTCAGACATAATCCCCCTCCGGCTGCCTAACCCTTCCCGCAGACGCTGTCCTCTGCCCCATTGCTCCTCCCTGCCATGTTTGCCCAAGAGACTAGGCCGCTTCTGGAAGCCCTTTCACTCCCTTGGGCAAACATTGAGTACCTTTGAAGGTGGATTTGGGCCGGGATCTGTTTACTCAAGACATTAGTCTCCTGCATAAGAAAAACCTGCACTCGCGTACAAACAGCAAATCCTTTTTGAATTAAAAAAATTTTCAATTAAAAAGCATTTGGCCTGCTCAGCAGAGTCCAGCTGAGCAGTGCTGGGCCAGGGCGCCCTCTGGTGGACAAAGCCTGCCACTGCAGTCACACATAGCCCAGGACTGGGAGGCTTTGCCAGTAGAGACATCACTGTCAGGGGCTCTTTGGGGGGCTTCCTGGGAACCCCAAGAACCTTGCAACTGACAGCATCAGGCCCAAGTACAGTGTGAGAGTCCCAGCTTCCCAAAGCCTTTTTTCCTAGTGAGGATGGTATCCTGTCAGTAGGAGGTGCCAGCTATAGCTGCCAGCGGCACCTTGGAGGCAAAGTCACTTTAGCCCCAGCTCAGTGGCATAAAGGGGGTGACTGGACCTACTAGTATACTCACAAAGAGCTAGTGTGAGCCATCTAGGGCAATCTGTGTGGAGAGCACCTGAGAGTAAGAAGATTAGCCCTGATTATGCTCCTGAATCAAAGGTCTTAACTGCAGTGCCACCTGCTCCCCTTGGTGGTTCTGGTCTCAGTGGCAGAGGGGCAGGAGGGTGTATAAAGGCATTTAGCCAGTTAATAGTCAGCCAGGTGGAGAACCACTGCCTGGAAAGGATTAGCTGAGTATGTCACACTAGAGGGGGAGGCACTGTCCTCTCAGGTCTGCTCCCTCCCCTGACCCAGGTGATCATGTCAGGGCATTCTATGGGAGAACAGGTGGTAAGGGATTGTTCCCAGTGCCCTGGTTTTGTGGATGAGGAAACTGAAGCCCTAGGAAGGATGTGACTTCCTGAGGTCCCTGTGACTGGGGCAGTAGAGGACTAGGCAGGGACACAAAGAGACCCCAGAAGCAGGTGCTATGTACCCACCCCTCATGAGCTAACAGGCTGGATCACCAAAGGACCTGGAAGGGTGTGGCCCAGAGTGCAGGGAGGGAACAAAGGGGGACCATATTTAAGCCCGTGAGAAGCATCTGGGGCAGGGGTGGTTGGACAGTGAAGGGCAGGCCTGGGCAAGCAGAGAGGTCCAGCCTCAGCACAGGTGGAGGTGGCTGGAAGGTTCTATACAGTGGCCTCACCTGCATGTTTCTCCCAGCCTCTCCCCTGTCTGCTCCCACACACCAGCCCTGCCCGAATCCCAGGCATTCCCATGGCCAAGGCCACCAAACCAGCTCTCTTGTGTCTAAGACTTAAAGGCTCAGCTTCCTCACCCACAGCCCTACCCCTTTGGGATTTCCTCACTGAGGAGCTCCCAGTCTTTCTCATCTGTTTCTTGCAGCCTGGCTTTGGGAGCTCAACCCCCTGAGGGAGGAGGGAGGCAGATGCCACGGGGCACCCACATTGCTGGGCAGCCTGAAGCACAGCTCTCTTGGGAGCACCCCAAGTGCGCAGCCTGCAGGCCTGTGGGAACTGGAGGGGGGTCAGCTGCTGGTTTTTATACTAGACTCCGATGCCCTCCCCAGGCACTCTGGTTCAGTAGGCATGGGCATGTTTTAACAAGGACTCCAGGTGACTCTGCTCAAGGGTCGGGATTGGAAGGCCCTGAACTTGTCCCCTCCTTCAAGCAACTGAAGGGATGGGCCTGAGGCTGCCTAGCATGCTGTGGTCCTACTCTTCTCATTTTTAACATGAAAGCCCCTGTTCCTACTTTCATTAGGGCTCCACAGAGGAATCAGAAAAGCAGCAGGAAGCCTGGACACAGAGAGCATGAAAAGGGCTTCGCCTCACCTGGAGGAAGGCTGTGCACTGCAGGCCGGGGTGCTCAGGGAAGCTGCAAACCTGTCACTGCCCTCGGTGAGGGTGAGGCTGTGCAGTGGGAACCCACCAGACATGGTGGCCAGGTGTATGGGAGCCGGAAGTGTGCTGGTGCAGAATCCTCACTCCCTGGGCCTCGACCTGCTTCTGACCCACAGCAGGTGACAAACCAAGCCTCAGAGTGTTGAGCCTCTGTCCAAGGCCGGGGGCGGGGGCCAGGACACAGCTGGGTAGTACCTTCAGCTACCACACAGTCAGCTGTAGACAGAGGGGCCAGCCAGCGTCCTGTGAACCCTTTGGGAAGCCACTTCTGTGTTTTTATCCTGGCTCTAATCGAGGGCAGTAGCGCCAGAGCCCCAGCCCAGCCCTAGCCCCAGGGTGTCACTTAAGTGGAGGGGTTGGATGAGGACCTCTATGTGGTCTGTCCCCTCTTCTAGCCTGCTTTAGCCCCTTCCATGAACCCTGGGAGCAGGAGCTGAGTCTATCTGGGCACTGTGGTATGCCCACCACCTGGTATAGCACCCAGCATGGGAGCTGCCCAGAGGGGCCTTGAGCACAGCTGTCCTTGTCCTCTGTCACTCCTCATCAGCACCTGCCCCTCCTGTTTTCTGCTCCAAGCCCAGGCATAGTGGTGCTTCCACTTCTGGTCTATCCCTGAGGATGCCTGCTGCCCTAGCCTGCCTGCCCCCCTGGGTTTAGGGCTCACTCTCAGGACACTCTCAGCTCACAAAGCACTTTCCACCCAGGGTCTGGCAGGAGTAAAGCGACTCCTACCTCCACCCTGTGGCAGAGCACAGAGCCCTGCACCCTGCATGCGCATGTGCTGAGGTCTGAGTGGTTTCTGCAGGAGTCTCCCAACACATGGTCCCTGCCATCTTCCCTCCTTACTGCTGCCAGCACTGGCTCCTTAACATGCCAAGGCCTCCCCAAGTGCTGTTCTGTCAGGAACACTCTTGCTCCCATTTGCCCTTTAAGGCCAAGCTAAAGGGGCACTTACTCCGGGCAGCACTACCCCTGTTTCCGGAGGGAACACATCACAACCCTCAGGGCTCCCCTGACATTTTCCACACCCTCCTCGGGTGCAGGGTGGCTGGGGAGTCCTGGCCATTCCAGTAGATCCAGGGTTGGAAGAGGTCATGGCCCAGAGGGATGAAGGAATGAATGGCTCATGGGTGGGTGTCAGGCAGACAGATGGTGAGTGGAGGGGCAGATCAGGCTTGGGGCCCAGGTTGCAAAGGACAGAAGTGGCTGGTTTAGGGGCTCAGTTCTTGGGCCAGCAGAAGCCATTCTGGTTTTCAGTCCTTTGTTGCAGTAGGAGTGTTGGTCTAGCCCTGGGTCCTCTGGGACACCGTACCCCTCCTGTGGCATAGCAATTCCTGTGGTAAGTACCAAACCCAGGGTGTGCCCATGGCAGCCCTGTGGAAGGGCAAGTTGAGTCTAGGCGTGATTCGTATTTGCTTCTCTATGCACAGATGGTGTACAAGCTGCATGCTCACACCATGCTAGCTCACATGGTTTTCCAAATAGTTACAAACATGGAAAAGTTAAGAGACTTTGCATAAAATGCCAACATTTATCTAGGTATCATTGAGAAAAAAATAGAGGGATATGGCAATTCCAGGCTCTCATTCTCACAAAGCAAACCCAGCCCCACACAGGTGGGAGCCACTTCCCTTCCTGAGGCCTGTGCCTTCTGGGCTGCTGCAGTCCCCACCATTCCCTACAGTGCGCCCAGCCAGGCAGGGAGGGCACTGATAGCATTTTATCACTGTGGTTGTACACTGTGTGTATCAGGAATGACAGGGACAAAGCAAACAAGGATGTGAAGTATTTCCTGGACCTGACTCCTTGACATACTGAGAAGATTGCATATTTTGAGAAAAATGGAAGAAAGCACATTTTGTTGTGGGACTGAAGACTGTGGCATGATTCAGGAGGGGACGCAGGCCCTGCTCTCTCGGCCCCCACTTCTGACCTGTCCTGCCCAGGTGGGGCCCTGGGTGGGCTGTGGGCTGCTGGGTGATCAGAATAAACTCCCCTTTGTGTCCACAAACAACTCTGGGGGCCCCTACTGAGCCAGCCTTTCAGAACTCGCCTGAATACCATCTAAGAAGTGGGTATTTGTATTCCTCTCTCCTCGATTATTTGCAGAAAATACTTAAAATCAGCCTGGCTGCCAGCATGGTTGCTGGATGGAAACCCAAGGTGCTGTGGGGACACTCTGGGAAGCTGCCCTCCCCTCTCTGCTGTGCCTTGATGCCGACTCTTTACAGCCTTCTACTAGTTCATCTTCTTTGGTATTATGTGTCTAAAACTTGAGGGGTAAAAGTTTCCAAAAGCATAAGAAAAGGGTAGAAAAATCCCAGAAGAACCTGCAGAAGACCAAATAGTCACCTTGACTTCAATATCATGACTCACGATGGTAACCAGGGCAGTAATTCTGTCTGGCAAACATCATCTCTATTCCAGCTTTATTTCCTTGGGCTCAGCCTGCTTCTTATGTATACAAGGAATGTCCTGGGCCACTGTGGGAACAGCCTGTGTGGTGGCTGCTGCTAAGCTGACACTGCTGCCTACAAAACCCAAAAGGGTGGTCAAGGGGGATAGAGGGGAGACTTCCAGAGTCTCAGAATTAGAAACTCTATTAATACAATCCAGCATATTAATATGCCCCAGAGGAAAAAAATATCATCTCAATAGATGATTAAAAGACATTTATCAAAAGCCACCATCCATTCCTAGCAAAAAACATTTAGGGAAATAGAAATAGATGGCTAAGGCCTAACATGATAAAAAAAAGAAAAAAGAAAAAAGAAGAAGTATGTCTACATACAGCGTGACGAAACGCGGCATTGTAGGTTAATACTGAAACTTCCATTAAAAGCATGGGTGAGACAGGAGACCCAGAGACCTGAAGGTAGCCTGGTGTCAGACAGAGGCCCACAGGGACAGGGGCAGACACTGTGCAGAAGAAGGCTGGGGCAGTATTCACACAGGACAGAACCGCCTGTCTGGGGAACCCAAGAAAAGCAACCAAAGAGCTGTCCGAAACAGTGAAAGCAGCTAGTGAGAAAGCTAGCTCAAAGAGAATACAGACGTCAATGGCTTCTTTATGAATAAGGGACAGAAAACAGAATGAGAGGAAAGGTCCTGGCCACAGAACCACAAAAACACAAAGCGCCTAGGTAGAACCTAAAGAGGAACGTGCAAAATCTCCATTTAGAAAACCATTCACCTCTGCCGAGTAACAGGGCCCCGGCTAAACAAGAGGCACACCTTGTTTCTGGATACTGTGGCATCAGTCATGCCTTCACTAATCTATGCATTCAATGCAGATCCAATAAATGGCTGGAATGGTTTTATTTGGGACCCCCCCAAAAAAGATTCTAAAGTTCAACTGGAAGAATCATCATGTGACTATGATTAGGAAAACTTGGGGGTGATATAAGAGGAAACTAACTCTATCATATATTAAAACTTGTAAATCTGTAAGATTCAAAAACAGTATGTTAATAGAATAGAGCAGAATGGAGTCAAGTAAATATCCTCTGGTCCACTCATATATGAAAATATATGATAAAGAAGTCACAGAAGAAAAAACTCCAATGTTCCAAAAACTGACCTATACTAGAAGACAAAATAAAGCTGGTTCTACTCTTACATCCTAATAAATTTCAGGTGGATTAAGTGGTTGAAAAATATGCCACATTTTAATATATTCAAATATATAAAAGAGCAGGGGGAAAGAAGGTGACTGTTTTTATAATCTAAATGTGACACGAAGCCCAAATTAAAACAAAGACAAAATTGCCCACAGAAGTTTTAAAACTTTTGTATAGCAGAACACATCATTAGTAAGGCAAAAGACATGGATTAAAGTGTGTATGTGTCTGAACGTATGGTAGAGAAAAGGCTGCTATCTTTAAAACATAAAGAGCTCTTAAAAACCATGTAGAAAACTAAATAAGCAACTGAAAATACCTGAGTAAAGAGCAAACAGAAGGCGTTCGCATGAGAAATACAGCCAGCCAATAAGCATGAAAAGATGTTCAACTCTTAAAGTGGCTAAAGATTATTAATTAAATAGTGTTGAACATTAAAAATTCCCATGATGCTTGGCCAGTGTGAGGATGTGGAGAAAAGTGCCCCTCGATCACCACTGGTAAGGCTTTAAATGGGCCCACCCTTTCTGGGAGGCAAAATGGTACTATTATATACTCTTCTACAGAAAGGCTCGGGGGAGCAAAGGAAGGCGTACAAGGAAATCTACTGCAGCAGTGTAATAGTGAATAATTGGAAACAACTCAAAAGTCAATCAATAGTGTATTGGTGAAATAAATTATGGCGTAATCATAAAAGGGAACAACATGTAGTCATTAAAAAGAATGAGACAGACCTGCAAACTGACGCGTGACAAGTCTAAAAGCAAGCCCAGAGCCTGGGTATGAGTCCACCGAAGGTCTGCGCGGGTGTGTGCCCCAGGAGCTGACAGCAGGGGGTGTTCACCCTTTGCGTGTTCTCATAATATTTGCATTTTATAAATATGTACAACGTTGGTGCTCCGGAGAAAACAATAAATACAAAAAAAATTGAATTCCAATTGGCAGGGTAGCTGCTTAACGTGATAAACTGCCCAAAAGGTCTTCCACAATTTATGGGAAGAGGACTGATCTTGTCTGTGGCCCGACACAGAGGTTCCTAAGCTGCAGTCAGACTTCTGGGGAGTCTACAAAGCCACGGTCCCAAGCTCCATCTCACATTTCAGAAGAAGACTAAGATTTCTTTTGTGCCTTCAGAAAGGCCATCTATTTAATTTATTTGTTAGGTTTCTTTGTTTTTGGCTGGAATTGTCTCATCTCTGAAACAAAGCTCCGTAGGAATTTGAATGGCAGCTCTGTGTCTTTAAACAATATATAAAAGGAAAAGCAGAATAGGTAAACTTCTATCATTTACCTAATTTTTATTTAATAGATGAAGTAAGCAGATTTCTTTCTGGCTGGTGAAAATACTCAATCTCAAAGCTAGAGAAAAGGCACCCTATTTCTTGCTGCAGTTTATGGTGCTACCACTAGATGGTGGAGAGGGACCACACATTCTCCGGCTGCACCATTTCCTTGCACAAAATTCGCTAACGTTAATAAGCACAATGAAAGCTTTCCAAAGTAGAAAGAATGAACAATTGTGCTGGAATATGAACATTTTGCTCTTATAAAATTGGGATGCTGCCATTTCATTACTAATATGAAAGTCTTCTGCCTCACTTTCTTCCTGCTGGAGGTAGGTCCCCATCTGCTCTAACCTCCTATATGAAGGAGTCTGCAGAAGCCCATGCACAGCAGACACCCAAAAGTTGAATTCAAAAATTCTTCCTACCTCATGCTGCCAAATGTATTTTCATTAATTCACCTCAACATCATGACGTAAATGCTGGTGGAATCGGCCCCAAGCTAAATAAGCAATAAGCCCCATTTTTCAACACACAAACACATAAAGATGTCAGCTCAAACTGTTTACTAATTAACACTTAAAAAGACACAAATTAGATATGCGTGGCTAAGAGCAATTATAATCAAGACGAATTTCTCTAGTCATTTGGGAACTGAAAAAAAATGCCTAATTGCTGGAACCAATGTTTTAAAAACTGAAATCACGCCAGTTAGCAAATATGTTCATTTAAAGAACATTCCACGTGACTACACTCTTGAGGATTGACTACAAACATGAGAACAAGGAAAATATTTAGGTATAAAATTAAAATTTTAAGCTCCCTTAGATTTATAACTTCTTCATTAAATATGTCTGCAAACAGCAGCCCATAAAAACCTGTAGCAATTAAGTGGTTAAATGAACTGCCTCCCTTGTCAATTTTAAGGGAGTGATTAATATTAGATCGTCCCTTTACTAATTAGACTCTCCCTCGTCTTTTCAGCTTTAAAGTCAAATGAAAATGGAGGCTGTTTGCTCCACTAGGAGCCTGGTAAGCTAATGAGTGCTTCCTCTGCCATGTTGTTGATGGTGGCACCTGCTGAAGGGCAGGTGAGTGGCGAGGTTACTGGGAGGCTGGCAGCTGTCGGGGCAATGGCTCTGTATGGAGCTGGAAGGTGCTCACTTGCCGGAGCCCTCTCCTCCTCTAAAAGCCATGAGATTGAGGCAAGGGGCGGCAGGTCAGCAACAGAGGCCAGACGACCGCAGGATGGGGCGGTGGGTAGAGGGAGGGTAAACAGGCAACCAAGCCACAGGATTATTTTAGAAACTGACGCCTGGGCTGCAGAGCTAGGGAGCTCCCACCCTGGCTGCAATGGGAATCCATCAGCTGGAGAAATGGGGCAACTGCTTACAAGGGAAATAAAGAGCGGCAGAGACAGAGAATATTTATATGCCCATCTTCTCACTCTGAGGGAAGATGCTTCATCACAGGGCTTGGCTGTGAAATTACACTTTTCCAGGCTCCCAAACGCATAGAGCCTTTTGTCTGGGCAGCAGGGAGAATGATAAGGGCTTTTCGGGGACAAAAGCCCTATGAGGTCGCTAACTGCCCTTGTGCAGCGTCAAACTGGCTGCTGCCCAGCCCCACGGGAGTGGGGCAAGGTTTGGGCAGGCTGGGAAGGGCTCAACAACTGAGTGATGCCTCCATAACCCTATGGCAGGTCACTGAACATCTAAAGTCCAGGCTTCTCCCATAAAACAGGTGGATGCCACTTCTTCCACAGGGCATAGAGGAGTAAAGGAGAGAATATCCACGGCAGGATGCTGGGCTCACTCACTCTGTGTGGGAACCCGGTCATGTCAGGGAGGTGTTACGGGCCAGTGGGGAGATGTGTGCTCATGGGTCTGTGCCCCTGAAACCCAGAGGCAGTCCCCACCTTTACTTATTCTATCATTATTATTACCGGTTTTGTTTATGGTGTTATATACAAAGGTTTTTAGTGGGCAAAGCAAATTTCCAAGCTGAGATCTCTCTTGCTGTGGGGCCTCTCACCAAGTCCCTTAGAAATGGAGCAAAAGCAGCAGCATCCCAACCCAGGGGACACCCAGCTGCTCTGGGGTCAAACACACAGAGCCCGAGAGCGGAGGCTAGTAGGCTGTAGACACCACTTTTCCTCAGACCTCAGCTCTCATGAGAAAGGCCAAGTGCAGTAGCTAAAAATAGCAATTTCAGGTTTATTCATGGAGAAAGTCCTTCACACTGCTGCAGAAGAAGGAGCCAGCTCACCAGAGTGTGTGGCCATCAACATATTGGTCACCGTTAAATGCCGTGCATGGCTGGGGTGGGTAACTCAGGTTAAATGGAAACTCCTCGGACTACGGTGGACCCTTTTGTGCCCTGTTTAATGTTCTTAACCTCTCCCCATTTCCCCACATTTTCTTTATGTCAACTTGAATTTACTTCAACAGTGAATACAGACCTGTATTTTTTTTTTAACCCACTACTGAAAATGAGAAATACAGCTAGCCTTGGTCAGTTGGGCCCCCAGCAACAGAGCGGCGTGACATGCATCGCTGGGGTGGGTCTTCTCTGGTGCCCACCCCGTGTGGATAAGAACAGGAATGATAATGATGGAGGCTGTGACAACAGCAGGGGGTCAGGGAGGCAGGTGCTGCTTCAGTCCACCTATGGGGCCATCTCAGTTAAACCAATACATACTATGGGGTACATATTTCTATCACTGTTCTGATTTTGCAGGCTCAGAGTGGTTACGCGGAAGAGCTGAGTGCCAGACCTAGGTGGCTGACTCCAGAGCACGTGCCCCCACTCTCTGGCTCCCAGATCCTCCTGGCTCTGCAACTCCCTCTGCAGCCACACCTTGGCTCTGAGCACCTGACATCAAGACGGTACATTCTGAAGTAACATGTGTTTGGGCCTGATTTTAGTCCTTAGAGTAGGGTAGAGGATTATGATTATGGCAGGGGTGTCCAACCTGCAGCCCGCGTGCCACATACTGATTTTGTGAGGACATTTTTTGCTTATCTGTTGGAGATCATGAAGAGTATGCACAGACTTTTGTTTGCTCTTCAGGTTTTGTTAGTGTTTGTGTATTTTCTACGTGGTCCAAGACAACTCTTTTTGTTCCGAAGGGTGGCGGAGGAAAAACAAGGTTGGACACCTGTGGTGTACAGGATTCCTACGGCATGCTCTGGGTCCTCGCTGGGACCCTCACCTGCTCCACTCTGTCCAGGGGTTTCCCATCTTGTCGTGGGCCATTACTTTGCCTCTAGGAGTCTCAGTGAAGAGACAGGTTCAATTGTTATCCTCAGTTGAAAGAGAGAGGGTGTGACTGGCCCCCAGGCAGTGGTGGAGCCTGGCTGGTCCAGATGTCCCTCCCACGACCTCAGCCCTGCTTCACCACCTGCAAGCCAGCTGCACCACACCAGGTGGACAGGCAGCGTTCATATGTAGGGGCCCTCAGAGTCACCCCTTGATTTGGAGAAAGGCAGACATGAAACTCTCTGTGCACCTGTATTTCTAATGCACCAGTCAGCCATCTTTTCCCTAAGTTATCAAAAAAAAAACTGTAGATGACAATCAGGTTTAGTTTTTATGATTTACTGAAAATCAAAGACAAAGGGGGACTTTTTTGTCTTGTTTTTGTTATGACAGGTTTAGAAATTTGTTGTACTACATTGATTCAATTTTCCCTGATTTCAGCCATCTTTCAATAATGCAACCTGCTTCTGCTAGCTGGGTACACAAGAGAAAACCCAAAGGAATGGAGAATATTGAAATGGTTCTACCATTTCCATCTTTGAGACAAATGTTCCTCTCAGAGGAGAGCTGGCTGCGGCGTACGACTGCTTAACAACCTCTGTACATAAAAGACGAGCCCCCACCTCCCTTCTCACAAAACAGGGGACACTGCAGGTCTGGCCTCCAGCGAGGCTCCATTATCCCCACGCTCTCTGCTCGGAGTCCTCTGTACTCCAATCCCGCTTGCTTTTTTATAGACTATCTGAGACCAGGCTGCCAGTGGGGCCGTGCTCATGGAGCCTAGTGAATGGTGCCCTGACCCCTCCTCTACATCACAAGGGGACTCGAAGCCCTCCTGGGGACAAATAACAAAACAAAAGGGGGAAGAAAGTCAGCCCTGTGTCCATCCCCCAATTTCCACCTCCTCTAAGCTGAGACATGTTTTAAAATGAAGCAGAATTGGTGGCTCTGTCACTGAAACCTCTTGACACGGAGAAGACAAGAAGTTGGTCGTATTTGACCTGATGTTATAAATACATGAGAAGTGAGTCATGTTTTCTATGAGGTAAATTTGATTGACATGGAAGTGTTTTACTCAGACAGGCACCCACATCTGCCCTTCCTTCCCCACCCTCCCTGCTCTGGGCAGCCTCCTTACCTCTTTCTCAATTTCTGCTAGAGATTTGATGGTGATCCCCAAGAGATCAAAGGGCTGCATCTGAAAATACAGATCAAGTCACCCTCCCGAATGGCTGCAAAAGCTCCTTCATGTTTACTTTTATGCATGACCATTGTGAAATCTTAAACCGCCCTGTGGGATCTGGAGTTTCTCCAACCCCTTCCCGCAGGAAGCCCGTCTGTGTAGCTCTGGTTGTTAGTGGGATTGGGAGGAGTGACAAGAGCACACTGCAGGGCTGTGGCTGTGGGGCCAGCTCCCTGTGCTGGAGACCACTGCTGGGTCATATGGCTTCGGCACCCAGGAGGCTCTTGGGGCTCCTGGAGGACTGAGCGTGCAGCTGGCCGGCTCAGCCTCTCCTCTCCCTCTGCCAGAGCAGACTCAGCTGTGCTCTGTCCTGCTGCAGCTGTGGGGTGGGAGCGCCCAAGGTTCTCACCAGAGGCCACCCTGATCATTCCATCTGTACCCTGGCAGTGGGTCTGAGGAACTGCAGGAGTCTCTCACCCAGGACAGGAGTTGGGGGCAATTCCAGAACTTTGGAAATAACCAGGTGAATGAAACAACTGCCCAACAATTACCATTTGAGAAATCAATGTGGTAAAAAAATGGTAGCATTGCATTATAATGAGCGTTTCTAAAATGCCATGATGATTGGGGACCTTCCTTTGAAAATACTGGCTTTTCAACAGACAGCATAAAAAAATCAAATTAGTGGGAGGCCCACGAAGCCTGGGCTGAAATGCCCAGAGGGAGCCCAGTCTGTTAGGCCCGGGGTCTGAGTCCCTTGGGGGCATGTTAGCTAGTGTTCTGTGCTCCTGAGAGTGGCCTGTGGCTGGCTTCCTGGTGGCCTGGGATGAGCAGGTGAAGCCTAAGGGCTTGAGGGGTCTTGAAGTGTAGCAGCCCAGGGGTGGGAGTGGGCCTAGAGCCTCTGCTGAGATGGCAGGGATTTCCTGCGAGACTGGCGCTGTAGTCCAAGGACTGGATTCAAACGAGGCTCACGCTTCCATGAGATGTGGCGGCAGGTTAAATCCCCGCATCGTCTGCCTCTTATGGAGCCTCGGGGGCCAGCCCTCCCGGCTCAGCCACACACTCAACGAGATGAGCAGGATGTGCTGGGCAATGGGCCTGGCCCAAGTCCCAGGCCTGGAGCACTTGCTGAGTCGGCAGCACCGGGCAGCAGCATCTTCACTAGGGTGATCTTGGGACGGAGCCACTGAACCACACACTCTACCCTGGCTGCTCTGCCAGTAGCTGCTGAACAAGTCAGTTCTTTGTGCTGCCAGCCTGAGTGGCGTGAGAGCGGGGCTGCCTGCCTGCGCTGCCCGGGACCCAGCAGAGGTCCAGCTGTTGTATCATTAGGCTCTAACTACCCCACTAAACTTTCCCAATTTGGAGCTGGTGAGCAGGACAGAGTAGCCTCTCCCAGGGACCGGCGGGAGAGGCGCCAGCATCTCCATGGCAACATGGCTGAGTGGAGTCGGCTGAAGTTACTCAAGCTCTGCGTGTCACGTCATGAGCATTTTTCAAGATTAAGCTGCTTACCAGAAGGGTTCAGAGGAGGCCTATTATATTTCATGAAAATGGAAACTACAGAGCAGGTCAAATCGTCAGCCGGGTGGTTTTCAGCTGGATCCAAGAAAAACACTGAAGGATTCTTTAGCTGGTGCCCAAACCGGGGCCTTCACGTTTATTAGCTACCCAAAGTAAACTTCTGCAGAAAGGATAGAAACCAGGAACGAGATTCCTGAGCTGGCATGGAGTGGGCCGGCACTACTGAGAGAGGGCCACTGTCATACTGGGGGCAGGCGCCACCTCAGTGAGGACCTCAGGAGTGCTGGGCCGGGCTTCCAGCCCAGCACAGAGCCCCACAGTGCTGTGAAAAGTGGCACGTCACATGGTCTGGGATCCAGCCTTCGGGTCTGGCCAGCTCACTGTCCCTCTGTCACTAATGATGGCTCGGGGCCCAGCCTGTGTGAGTGTGCTCACAGGTACTGTAGAGTCAGTGGTGGCCTGGTGTGGGCAGGAGCCCACAGCTAGAGGAGCTCTGCACACACACAGAGGTCTCCAAGTCAGAGCAGGACACAGCGCTTAGCCAGGCAGGCTCCCTTGTGAGGGGAACTTGTCACCACTAAATAAGGACGGACCAAACTTACTAAGTTGGACTTAAAAAACAAAGACCTGTCACAAAGGCCAAGTTCAGTTTATCCACCATCGCGTGTGACCAGGAAAAGCTTGGCTGCACGTAAGCGGCCTGCCAGCCCGTCCCGCTCTCCTCCTATCCCTCAGACATTCTTTCACTTCACTGTTCAGGCTCCTGTCACACAAGGTACTGGCTGAAGGGGCCAGGGATGAGCAGACCCTCCCCAGCCCTCAGGAAATCACTGTCATTGGGCTACAGGGGTCAGTTCCAGAGGGAGAGAGGCCACAGAGGTAGATGTGAGTCCAGTGGGGCTGGGAGTGTGAGGGCCACCAGGGCAGCCCCGTGCTGTGGAAATCAGGAGAGAGGGACTTCAGGCTAGGGGTGGCAGAGGAAGGGCAACCATGCATAAGACTTACACTTTCTGGAACACAAGAAAACTTCTCTGAAATCATAAAAGGCACACCATCCATTGCTGCAAAAGAGAAAAGAAGAAAATGGCATTGAAGACACTGTCCACGTCCAGTGACCCAAGACATCAACACAGAGTACGGACAAGTCTCTGGCAGGGAGCAGCTGACACCCAGTACAGGTGGATGGGAGCCCTGGGGTGAGGCAGGTGCCTCACCATCCCCCAACATCAGCCAGATAAGAGCTCCGGGAGCAGAGCAGGCCGGGCCTAGGCCCCCCAGTGCCCCAAGTCTGGCCTCCAACTTGCAAGTGGTGGGACTTAACCAGGGGCTGACAGCAGGCAAAGGGGGACAGAGGCTCCACAAGGAGGCCAGCAGAAGGCACCGTCACGAGACATTCTCTAGCTGCTGGCGGGCCTATGGGAGAGAGTAGCTCTGGAGTCTAATTGAGTTTGGATCACAGCCCTGATTTCAGATGAAGGACTGAAGTTCCTTTTAAAAGGATCATGGCACTGCCTACGGAAAGGGGTGCTTGTGCCTGGGGTGAGAAGTGTCATGTGTGGGGCCCCGGTTTGGCACAGACACAGAGGGGCGCTCTGCAGGTGGGGGTGATGTTCACCCTTGCTGACTCTCAGCTGCTTAGTCTTGGGACCTCATGGGCTGACTCAGGTGCGCTAGTGATTTTAACAGGATAAGAAAGCAAGGGGGTGGGACAGGGACACAAGGAACGAAAATAGGGCTCCAAAGGGGAGGTTCTTTTTCTGCACCCTGTCCCAGGTCCTCACTACTAAGGCACATGGAGAAAACCCCAGGCTGGAGCGCGCCTCTGCGGGCAGTGTTCTCCGTGTCTGTGACCCACAGCGTCAGAGAGGACTCTGCTCCACGCCCTACTGGAAGCCTGGGCACACTGGAGGACCAGGTCACACTGCACAAGACAGTGTGGCACGCACAGTGTGACACGCACAGTGTGAACACTTGATGCCTCGCAGGGGTGGCCGGGACCCGGACAGAGACTCCTCCTGATGTCTGAGCAGAGTCAGGAGTGAGTGGGCCCAGCGGTAAGGGCTGGGGCCTCATCCAAGGGCTGCGGTTTTGTGGTAAATTGTAGTTTTCAGAGAAATGGAGTGAGCAGAATGGGAGCCCTGGTGAATGGGTTCCCCAGGAAACAATATTCTGTGCTTCCCCAAGATGGCCTGAAATTGAGACTTCTCTGGTATCTATGTGATGGGCAGGTTTTTCTCAGTCCTAATAAAGAGCAGCAGAAGCAAAAGAAGGGAAGCAGGAGGAAGGAAGTAGGGAAAGAAACGCAGTTGGGACGACTCTTCTCTGACCGGCAGGAGAAGTCAAGTGGCTCATTTTCAACTGTGTTCATTCACACTGAGACCTTTCAATGAGACCTTCTCTGGCCAGTGCGAAGAAACAGACATGGCTTAGCCGGCCCCAGCTGCTGCCCTGAAGCCTCCCTCCCCTCCTGCCTGAAGCCAGGCTGCTGGGCTCTGACAGAGACATTGGTCAGAGGCCTCTTGGCATCACAGGTGCCCAGCAACCTGCCCTGAACTGTCCAGAAGAGGTGAGGGCAGGGGAAAGGCCCATCACACGCTCAAACACACCAGTGAAATCTGGGCACCTAAGTGTATGTGCTCATTTATAGCCAAAAAAAATTCAGCACTGATTAAAGGACCCTCAAAAAGCCACAAAGCCTTCTAGAGAGCGACAGAACCAAGTCCCACCTAATACCCAGGATGAGGTAACCAGCTCCTACCAGCTCCCAGCACTGTCTGTCCAATACCAGCCATGAGCCAATGCTTACCCCATATGGCACTCTGACTTCTGAGCCCTTCCTGAGGCAGGTCAGGGGCTCGTATCATTTGAACATTTTATAGATCTGAAGCAGAGCTTCAGAGAAGTTGGAGCAAGTAGGAAGCAGCAACCCCAAAGCCCTAGATGGCACGGCATCCTTTACTGCTCCTGTAATTTCTGAACCTACATGGCTTGTCACTTCCAGCCATCTGTAGTGCTATTTGGCAATGAGGTATGGAGCAATTTTTTCAGGTTGAGTTTCAGACCTCCTGTGTTTCAAAAGCTTGTGTGTTAAAAAGGTGGTAAGGTGATCTGTAGAGACCTGATTACCATCGGGAACTGAGAGCTGGGGAGTCCTGGGACAGGAGAGAGTAAGGGAGAAAAGGGGTTCCACTCTGGTCAGAGCTGGCGGTCCTAAAGGCTAGGGCAGGGAAGGATTTCCAAATGGGGTCCTGAGTGCATTTCAGGCCCTTTGGCCCTTGCTCGTGCCACCTTCACTCCCCCTCATGCCCTCCATGCATACACTCTGCTGGCCTCCTGGGGTCTGCTGAGGGTCTCTCCAGCTGGAAGCCCTCCCTGAGCCTCCCCTCCTGGAGGGTCCACACGAGGCTCACCTCTGCCTGTGCTGGGGCCAGGAGGGGAGGGTGGCCCCCCTGCAATGGGGCTCTGGCCTGGGGCACGTGTCTAACCTGACGACTCGGGGAATAGATGACTACCACTCACCCCTGCTGATGCTGGGGATGAGAGCCATGGATGGAAGAAGGCTGAGAATCACTATCTAGACACTGAGAAGGTCTAAGCAGGGAGGGAAATTTAGAGCAGTAATTTACTGAGGTGAAATCACATAAGATAAAGTTAACCAAAGTGAGCTATTCAGTGGTACTGAGAATATTCACAATGTCGTGTGACTGCCACTTCTATTTAGTTCCAAAACATCCCCCTCACTTCAAGGAAAAACCCCTTCTCCTTTAAGTAGTTTTTTTCCTCCTCTTACAAGGAGTGTCTCTCTCCTCCCAACTGAAGGTCATGTCTTTGAAAGCGAAGAATTCAGAAACACCAGCCATCCCTTAAGACTTGCGTCTGTCTGGGCCTGGTGGCCTGACCTCCCATGGTGCCGTGTTCTTGCCTGCCAGCTATGGCAAGGGTGAGGGGGGGAATGAGTCCAGATTGGATGGCCTGACTTGGAGGGCTTTACATAAAAACGGAGGTGAAAAAATAATTTGTAAAACAATACAATAACACTAGCATTTTAATGTGTATACGAGATGTAGATCTTATGACACATAACACACATCTACGTGATGTGTGTACACATAAGTGCAAACACACGCCCACCTGCAATCCTGACAGGGCCGTCTCTCAGCCACTCGGTGCCTAGGGGTGGGTAGAGGGCCCAGGGCACCTCCCAGTCAGGGTGGCGGAGGCTCCCTGCAGGGGCCCATCCCCATGCCACCTTCCAGACCTTCTGGGGAACCTGAGGAGTTGTGGGGCCAATGGCCCAGCTGCCCACGTGAACCACTTTCTGGTCCTCAGATAGGCTAGAAGGTAATTTCTTCACAGAAAGCCTCTTGAGAAGTGATACTCTCAGGAGAACATACTGCAACAGTCCCCTGGGAAAGAGGGAGGGGAGACTCATTCCTGACACTGTCTGAGGAACAGCAGTGGGGGGTGGCCTGCAGCACCTGGTGGCCGATGCGGCCCAGCTGAGCCAGGGGCAGAGGCGACGGCATTGCAGGGACTTTGTCCTTCCTGCAAGAAGGTGCTATCTGGCACAGTGATGAAGACAGGAACCCTGGGACAAATCACTGCTTTATGTCAGAGTTCATGACAAAAAGATGGGCACCATCAGACAGAAGACAGACTTGAACGAACTCAGGAAAAAAGACAACTGGCCAGGATCCAGGGGGTGAAGCCCCCAGTGGGAGTGAAGTTCAAGGAACAGGACCCTCATCTTCTCACAAAACGGGGTCTCCCAACCACCAGGGGCCAGTGAGAGGAACGAAGCCATGGATCTGTCCATCAAATCCACTAGATTAAGGCAGGTGGAAAGATGTGGCTTTCAGCAAAGCATGTGACAAAATTTCTCATGTTATCCATGTAGACAAGATGGATAAATGTGACTGGTAATGTTGAAGTTAGGAGAATCCATAACTGGTTGAATTAAACATTCAAGGAGCTGATTAATAGACTGATGTTAACCCTGAGTGACCTCTGGAGGGTGCCCAGGGCATTATCAATTACTTAGATGAGGATACGCACAGTATGCTTATCTAACACGGGGCTGATGGGAAGCCGAGGTGGATAGTCAATAAATTAGATAACATAGTGGAATCTAATAAAGATCTCAAAAAGTTGGGATCATGGGCTAAACTTAAAGGATGGCGTTAACGAGAAGTCAGTGTAGAGCCCTGCAGTTTGGGGCTCACAGCCGTATTAGCTGGGATGACATGGGAGGGAGGAAAATGCTGTGGTTGGGGTCGAGTAAGTCAATGATGTGATTTGTTTGGCTATTTGTGAAGCCGGGCAGGCATCACCAGGTGACAGTTCTGCAGTCCTGGTGCCCAAGAGGAGGAGTTGCCTGTCTGGGTCTGCCCTGAGCTTGAGCGTGGCCAGGACTGTACTCTCAGGGGTCATCTGAGGGTCCTTTGAGGAGGTCAGATGGTGAGGGAACCCAAAGTCAGGCCACATGAGGGAAGGAGAAGCAGGTGTGATGCCCCAGGAAGGCACAGTTCTGCCCATTTCTGTCCATCCTAGCTCCAGCCTGGCGTCCCCTGAGCCCAGTGTGGGCCTGGCAATGTGAAGTGCAGCAAAAGAGGTGGCTTAGTTCAGACAGGAGAAGACACAAGAGGGAATAGAATCAGTGACGGAACACATTTCAGACCTGTCAGAGGAAGAGGGGCTGGATGGATCACACCCAGTGCTGCGGGAGACTTCACCTTCCTCTGGGGAAGATGCAGTGAGGCGACCCCACCCCACCACTGGGGAGAGCAAGCAGCACTGGCCCGAGGGCCCAGGTCGACAGTCAATGTTGGGGGCTGGGGCTGTGAGTATTGGGTAGAATGCTGATCTGTGGGGCCACTAAATCCCCTCCTGATTCCATAGCAACCATTGCTACTCTCCTTATCTGGGCCACCTTTCCATATTTTAAAGATGTTTGCTGAACGTATCTTAAAACCAATGGCATATATTCTTCACGTGATCCAAGAGTGTCCACGGATCACCTCATCCTGGCTTCTCAGGAGGGTCACGTTCACTTCCTTCCTTTCTTTTTCCCCAGCTAACCCTGGTATTTTGTTTTCACTGTTCTTCTGGGGCTGTGACATCCATTCTAGCATCCAGGCTAGTGCTGAGTCCCACTCAGGTTGGCACACTGTCCCAGGAGCTGGAGACAAAACTGTGGCTGAGTGGCCGGCTCTGACAGGGCCACACGTGGGGTGCACGTTCGCATCCCTGACCTGCGCCCCCCACCTGCCCCTGGGCCTTTCTTGGCTGGGGCTTCTCACTGATACTGCCTGGCTGGTCTGTGGTCACCACCCAAAGGCAGGGATGGAGCCTGTTCTTTCCTCAGTGGAGCCAGAGGTAGCATGTTGGACGCAGTGGCCTCTCCAGGCCCCACAGCTTTCAGTGTGACATGACAATGGCCCCCAAGCCTGGGAGGTAACGGTAGGGCTCAGTTCTACAAAGGAGAAAAAAGGGAAGGAAACTCTTATTTACTGCCCACAGAGGTCACGAGCACGCATACAGTAACTCAGCCCTTAACAGGAGGTCTGCAAGCTATGTTTATGGAAACTGAGGCTTAAAGGAGTTACAAGGCTTGGAAGGAGCCAGGATTAAAGCCCAGAGTGCAGCCCGTGCTGGCCAGGGGTAGGTTGTGGTGGCAAGGACAGGGCCTGGGAGCTCAGCAGATCTGGGTCTTCCCTGCTGCTTATCAGGCACAGATGTGTGGCTGTGCGGGGGCCACCTCCCCTCCCCGGCCATTGTAAATACCCTGTCTGTGACACTAGGGTGATACTGCAGCTCCCTCAGAGGGCTGCAGAGAGGGTGAAAAGAAAGGAGATCAGACAAGGAACGGAGGGAAAGCGCCCACCAAGTAGGGAGGGCTGACTGGCCAACTCTGGCTCTGCTGTCACTCAGAGCCATGTGCCAGGCAGGGCTCCTTTTAGGGCCAGGCCAGTGTTTTCTTCTTCTTCTGTGTGTGTGTTTTTTAATTTCTTATTTTTGATGGCACTTTTAACAAAACGCTGATCCACAGCATCCAGTAACATCTAGCAGATGAAAGCAAGGATGTGCTGCGGGCTCCATAGCGCAATTAGCATTCTCCTAAACAAACGAGCTTCAACAGAGCTGTAATTAAGCAGGCCTGTAATTAAGTATATGCCCTTTATCATAACGATCATGCTTAAAAATGGCATGATGCATGGAACTCTGTTATTAATGCTGTAATCCCAAACTGAAGTGCGAGTACATAGAAATCAGCATGTCAGGCCTGTCACCAGAGTGTTTGTAAAATACATTAAAGAAAAAAACCAGAAAACAATGAGCTCATTCAACTGTTCTTTCTACAATCAGGCACTACAAGTCAAGAGGATTGTGAATGCTTACAGATTCTGCAGGGTTTAAACAAATAAAGCTCTAATCTGCTACTGTATTAATCCCACCCCCTATTTTAATGAAAGGAAAAGGGGGTGGTAGGGATTTTTTGCCAGCTGACCCCAATACCTGCCTTTGCTATTCTGGGGGAAGCAGTCCCATTTGCATGCTGTATTTGTTTGGACATAAAATTGGATTCCTGCTTGTGCAGACAGCTCTGCCATGAATCTGCAGGAACTCCGCCTGGTAGCGGGATGGGATGATAGCTTCTCGTCCTCCCCTTGTGTGGGAACTATAATTTTACCTGCCAAGGCAACCCCCCAGAGCCATCCCTTGCTTCTCCCCTCCATGTACACCCTTACACTTCCACAGGCTCCACATAAACCCACTCCTGACTAACTCCCCAGGGCTCTGGACTTAGGACCACCCCATTGCCCAGGAAGACCCACAGTTGCTCAGGACTGCCAACCCCTTCCACACTGACATCTCAGTAAGCAGAATCTAATCAACATACAGATTAATTTCAACATGCTTGATAAGGAGTCATAAAGTCATGTGGTAAAAAGGTAAAATTAAGAAAAAATGCCTCCATTACCAGCATCTCAATTCTTATCTGCTTAAAGTTGTCAAGCAGTGTTACAACTACTCAAGTAACAGTATCTCAAAAGCACTTGCAGAGATGAGAGCGAAGAGTGCTCACGGGTAGATGGTCATTGTTGAAATAACATTAAATGCAACTGGAACAGTGGGAGGCCTTTACTTCTGTGTACCTGCTCCGGCTTGGAGATGTAAATAACCACCAACCTCAACCCTTCCTTTTCTCCTTTCCTGAGGGCTTTCAAAAGTCCTTTACAATTTGTGGTGGGAAAAATGCCAGGACTCAACATCTCAAGGCCATTTCTCAAAACTCATTTGCAAATCAAAACATGTAGACTGTTTTGCTTTCTTGGTGATTTCACTTTGGGGACATTCCTTGGAAGATATCCGTAGATGCCTTCAGAGCTGCCTTTTGTGACATTCCAATTGAGTTTACATGGGGTCAAACAACTTCCTTTGAGAACCCCAAAGTGATTTGTTTGCCATTATTCATAAGCCAAAAGGGGACATTTATTGGCCACAGTCAGGACCCTCTGAGACCCCCACACCAGGCAATACCTTGGCAGTAGGGAGCACAGGCAACAGGCAGATTCAGCCACTTGTTAACTGTGTAGCTTTGGGCAAGTCACTTCACCTCAGAGTCTGATTTTTGTCTGTCAAACAAGGAAAAGCACAACTACTCTGCGGCACTGGGAGGGGGCGAAACAGCAGACAGGAAGGGACTGAGCATGGCCTGACCGACAGGAGCCACTTAGCAAATGGGAGGTGGCTGCAATTTTCTGAACAGAGCAGCAGCGATCAGGCCACACCTCTCACTGGCTGTATGATTGAGGATATGTGTTTAATCCTTCTGATCCTCTCTTCCCCAACTGTGGAAGAATGGAAATAGCAATACGTGGATTGGTATGAAGTTTAAACGAGATAAAAACATGAAGCCCTCGGTGGGAACTGACCGCTCCGTACAGTTGTCCCTTGTTATGTTATTATTGCTGCTGCACAGGGGACAACGCCCTTCCGTTGTCCATCCCATTCTTCAGGCTTTCACACAGTAACGCAAGTGTGGCCATACTGAATTACATAACTCACAGGCTGCGAGTCCTGATCCAAAGACCTTCACAGTGGGGAATCAATGCTGGCAGAGGGGTAACTCACAGGGCCCCCAGACCCTGGCTCTCCCTGAGGTGTCATCTCTGGTGTTATAAAACAAGCCGGCCTCTGAAGCAAGGCCCCCTGCAAAAGAGCCCTCCAAACACAGTGAAGAAAACTATCCCCAGCTGTCAGGAGGTGACTTTTCTAGCTTAGTTCCCCATGCTGCACTCTTCAAAATAAAAGTAATTTCACACCACAAGGAGAGTTCTCTGCAGTTCTATCTGGCAGGGGCCCCCATCTCTACACAGAATACTTGAAAGGTACCTTATCTCTCCACGTCTGCAGTGTCTGGGGCCCTGGAGTGCTTGGCTGCACCTTGGACAGGTCCAGGGAAGTTCTCTAGAAGCCAAGGGAGGAGGGTGGGAAGGCGGGTCCACAGTCCACACCCAAGAGAAACTCAAAGTATACCAATGAGAACATTTCATTAAAGAGCTTTTTTTTTTTTTTTTAAATCTTTATAAATATTATATTTAACAGCTTGGGGAAGAGACCAACTGCATTTTGCTCAAAGTAAAGATAAAAACCAACTTAGTGACACTTTGCTACGTGAGTAAAAGGTGCCTCGGTGGTTAAGGGCCATCCACAGTGAACAAACACAGAAACTCTGCGGTGAGTGGTGACCAAAGGGGCTTTGTAAATGCAGAATAAAAAGCAGAACTGAGGTCCAAGGCACTAGGAGCGACTACAGCCTCTGTAGGCATGGTCTGAATACGCAGTTGAATCTGCAGCACACTTGTGTCACTGAAGGCAAAGGACTGACGGCGGGACAGGCAGCACCTGCACCTGCTGGGCGCCTGCCCCCCCACCACTCAGCATCAGCTAGCGCCACCCACCCAGGCTGGGGGCCTCAGACGGGAAGAATCCACTTTTTCTTGCAGGGCTCTTTTTCACCGTCTGGAAACCAATACGTACATATTTTTAAGATGTCTTTTTTTAAACCTCAACACATGAATAAACGTGTTTTCTTTCTTTTTTTTTTTTTTTTTTGAGACAGAGCCTCAAGCTATCCCCCTGGGTAGAGTGCCATGGCATCACAGCTCATAGCAACCTCCAACTCCTGGGCTCAAGCGAGTCTCCTGTCTCAGCCTCCCAAGTAGCTGGGACTACAGG
>CAUYQV010147896.1:0-15579 GCA_963574575.1 Galagoides demidoff | reverse complement strand
AGGGAGGAGGATTGGAGGGATCACTTCTGTGGTTTATCTTACAAGGGTACAAGTGAATCTTTCTAAGAGTAGAATGTGAACGTTTTAAAACAATAACTAAGAAAATGACATGAAGGCTATGTTAACCAGTTTGATGGAAGTATTTCGGATTATGTGTGAAAACCCCACACTATACCCCAGAAGTGCATTTATGTACATAGTTACCATTCAATTAAAAAAAAAAAAAAAGCTGAAGCCTACCCAACAGCACTGCCATGAGCCATGGGCCTGAACACTATATGTGGAGCTGGGATGAAGTTGGCCTTTCATAAGATATCTGGCATTAAAATCTACCCTGAGAAAATGGCAATCAAACTTGATAACACAATCTAACCACAGTTAGATCCACTTTTAAAAACATTATGATTCAATGTTGCCCTGTTGTGTAACAGTTTTCTAATTTGATAAATTGACATTCATTGTATGATCAGATAGTGACATGAAAAATATTGATTTTGGTCAGAGGCTGTAGTTGTATCTTGGAAGCATGTTAATACCAGGTGCAGGAGGTAAACCTTATTTATTTAACATGGGTTTAGGGCAACCTTCCCCCAAGGTATGGTGAACTACTGTGAAGCCAGACACCCTAAGTTCTCTGCCTTCCTGGGTCCCCTGTGGGCCCTCAGGGCATTGATTCTCCTGTTTCCCCCATTTCCTGCCTGCTTTAGGGGGCCAGGCAGGGAAGATCAGTGGAAAGCAGGCAATGCCCAAAGATTAGCAGGTCCAAGCCCTGACTTTCCAAATCCCTAGGCATCGTAAAGATAAGGCACCACCAGTATCAGGCCTCAATCCACTGGGAAAAGGAAAACAGAAGTAATTGTGTACTTTGGAGGGCAGGTACTCCGAGTACAGAGCATCTAATGTTTTCAAAGTAGGAAAGGGTCCACAGTTAATATTTGGATGGGCCCACGGTGCACCATCTTGCTCACTGAAGCGGGTCCTGTCCCATCACAGACAAAGGGCCCTTGCTGTGCACCTGTGGTGAGGGCACTTGGCTGAAGGAAGGCAGGGCCAGCCTCTTTGTGCTCTTCTTTGAAGCAAGTTTTGCAAAGGGAGCGGTTCTGAAAGAAAAGCATAGCTTGCTGTGTCAGAGCCTGGCGTGTTTTGAAACACTTCTGCTCTGGAGACCTTCTGCACTGGCCGCCAAGAACAACACCAGCCCGTGGAAGCAGGGTGTTTGCCAGCCCACGCGCCTGGACAACATGGAGATTTCACTAGTGGAGGAGTTGGAGGGAAACAGAGAGAAAACACTGAGCATGGTGGCCACCTGGAAGGTTCCTTCTAATGCCTCCATCCCTGTAAAAAAAGGTGCTGAACACCAGACACATGCAGGTCCGCAGGTCCATCCGCCAGGAGCCCATGGAGAGCCACGTGGTCAGACTCAAGAGCATGATTGGAATCCAAAGTGTGTATGCGGTGGGGATAGGGCCAGACACAGAAGTGGTGCCGAGCAAGGGAGGCGAGGGAAGTATCAGAGTGGTGACACCAAGGTAGACTTTTAAAGGGCAAGAATGATAGAGACAACATGGAGTAAGGTAGAGGGCTGGGGAATGGGGAGCAGTGTTCCAAGTAGTAAAAACAGGACAAGCCAAGACAGAGGCTTGCAATGGCATGCTGTGTGAATGTGTGGGTGTGTGAATGTGAGCACATGAATGTGTATGAGTGTGTATGTGAGTGTGATCGCGAAAGCGAGCATGTTTGGCTTGGCATCCGTAGCACAGTGGTTACGGCGCCAGCCACATACACTGAGGGTGGCGAGTTTGAACCCGGCCTGGGACAGCTAACCAACAATGACAACTGCAACAAAAAAATAGCTGGCCATGCCTGTAGTCCCAGCTACTTGGGAGGCTAAGGCAAGAGAATCTCTTGAGCCCAAGAGTTTGAGGTTGCTGTGAGCTGTGACTCCACAGCACTCTACCAAGGGTGACATAGTGAGACTGTGTCTCAAAAAAAAAAAAAAGTGAGCATGTTAGTGTATATGAGTGTGAATGTGAGCACTGCATGAGCATGTGAGTGTGAGATGAGCGTGTGAGCACGTGAGTGTACACATATGAGTGCATGAGTGTGTGTATGTGAGCTTTGAGTGCATGGGTGTGTGTGAGAACACATGTGTATGAGTGTCAGCATGAATGAGTGTGCATGAGTGTGTGTGAGCATAAGTGTAAGAGTATGTGAGTGTGCACATGATGTGCGTGAGCATGAATAAATGTGTGTGAGCAAGAGTGGGTTAGGGATACATTTATGATCATACAAGTGATCTGGTGGTCTGCAAAGTCCTATGGACACCGAACACTACTTCTAATATATCACACTATTAAAAACATTTTTTAACTGCCAGTCTTCTCACTAGATTGTAAAATTCAATCAAGGTTTATTTTGATAACTTTAAGAAGACTCGAACCAACGTATTCTATGTTCTTATTTGAAAACGCTACATTTCGCAAAGATATCAACATTCCAAATTAGCCCGTAAATTTTGAATGTGACTTCACTCACAATCCCAATGGCATGTTTTCCTAATGTCATTCTAGATTTAAAGTCTATCTGTACAAGTACAGGTAATAATATTCAGGCCAAAATTTTGGATGAAAAATAATATTTTAAATTATAGTATAAAGATGGGCTGAGAAAGCCGATGGCGCTCATGCAGAAATAGCTACATCAGCAGATCAGAGCAGGACATGCAGAGCAAAGTTAGGAGCCTGGAGTAATTTAGTTCTTAATAATGGCATTTAAGGCTCGGCTCCTGTAGCTCAAGCTCAAATCCAGCCCACCCCACCAAACAACGACAGCTGCAACCAAAAAGAAAAAAAAATAGCCAGGCATTGTGGCGGATGCCTATACTCTTAGCTACTTGGGAGGCTGAGGCAAGAGAATCGATTAAGCCCAGGAGTTGGAGGTTGCTGTGAGCTGTGATGCTAGCACTCTACCCAGGGTGACAGCTTAAGGCTCTGTCTCAAAAAGTAAATAAATAAAAAATAAAATAATAATGGCATTTAAAACAGCAAATAAATGGTGGGAATAGCTGATTAATAATTTGGAAAACAGTCCACTCAGTTGGATTCTTGGTGGTTGAGAGTCAGTTCTCAGAGCGCAGCAAATACATTTTGTGAGTTCATCCCCAAGTGCAATGGGAAGCGGGGCGCACCTCAGAGTCCAAGGCCAGTCTGCCTGGATGTGAGGAGATGCTTCTTGTCCTAGAGGTCGTCTAAGTGTTTATGTTTGCCAGAGGCTGGTCCTTCTCCCAGGGGAGGAAGAAGTTAGTCCTGGACCAGACGCAAGGTGGCAGCTTAGGATGAATTCCCTTGTGGGTTTTTTGAAAGGGAAGAATTCCTTTCTCCAGGTTTCAAGATGATGAATTTTGCCAAATGTATTCAGTACCTGCAGCGATATAATTTTAAACAAAGTCTATTATAGCCTTAATTCCATTAAGTGCCTAGAAAGGAGAAAGGAAAAGATGGGAAGAGCTTCTGAAAAGAAGCTCAGAAAAGTCCAGCAGGCTGTGACCCACATGTGAATGCACCTAATGCCACTGAGCCGCACGCTTAGAAAGGGGAAGATGGCAAATTCTTTGTTACATATATTTCACCACATTTATTTTAAAAGGAGCTGGGAGAAGAGATGGCCCCGACATGGGGACAGGCTGACTCTCCCCAACCCGGGCCCACCCAGGGCTCATAGCATCCACTGGCCTGGATCATTGCACTTCAATCTTTGCAGTGTGCAAAGACTCAGTAAAAATGGTATGTTTTCTTCTTTCTCTTTTAAGTTACTACCTCCAACTCACTTGCTTGTGTCTCTGGAAAAGCGTTTTTGGATATGGGACATCATCCCACAGTGGGCACTTCTCTTTGGGCACTGGCACAACGGCCCTGCTGTCGCATCCATTCTGGTTGGTTCCAGTGGTGCTGCCAGAATCCTACCCAGTGAAGGGAGGGGCTCAAATGATGGCATAGGGTGACCAAGGGGTTACACCAGGTGTGTCCTTTCAGAGCCCTCCTTCCCTCTGTTTGCGACCTCCCACTGGTCTATGGCCTCAGTGGTCTGCTTGAGGTACCTCTGCTCTGTGTTCACACCACCACAGTGCATGTCATACATACAAGAGTTGGCAGAGTTGTGACTAGCCCTCCTACTGAACTTGAAGCTCTTTGATTACAAAGACCCATCAGTATTCAATTCCCTATCCTCATCCTCCTGTGATCTGCCACCCTCCCCCCCAGAATTCACTAAATTCTTGCTTAATGAATAAATTAAATTTGATCTGTTTCATGAAATTGCTGAGGCATTTGAGGCCCAGAGCTATTAAATGGCATGCCCCCTGGTGGCAGGTAGCAAAACACCCCTACCCACTGTCTGTAGCCTGGGCCTGTGCCACACACCCTGCTCTGCCCATGAGTCCGTCCCACAAGTACAAATCACTTCTAGTAGCGAGGCGGAGGCCAGTTGAATAGAGGAATAGCTGGGACTTGAAGGGGGAAAGTCTTGTTTGAGGTGGTACCTGGGATCTGGGAAGTGCAGGTTCCCTTCTCCTTAGTGCTTTCTTGGCCATCCCTGCAGCCCTGCTCAGAACGGTGCAGAATCCTAACAAAATCCGGTAAAGGCCAGGTGTAACATCTTGGGGTTTACACATATGAGTCACTTTCATCCACTCAATAGATACAAATAAGAATGTTCATATTTACATCCTCCAGACTAAAACGTTCACATTGTCTTGGAGATATGGGTATAGAAGCATATGTACAACGTAAAATATTAAATGGAAGATGTAGAGAAAATAACTAATAATTTGCAAAGTACTCTCTGCATTAAGTTTTTCCTGACAAATCACACAATATTATTATTCATACTACCAGTGAGAAAACTAAGTCTCAATGACAAAATAGAGTGAGATGAAGTGAATCTCCTGGTTGTGAGGGAAAACATTGTGATTTCAGTGTTTGACTCCACGTGTCTGACTCCAAAACATGTTTTCTGCTCAGCTGAATCCTTGATGCTAGTATGAATCATTAATGATCCACGTGTCAGTCTGGGTTGCTATAACAAAAATACCTTAGACTGTGTAGTTTATAAAGAACCTAAATTTATTTCTCACAGTTATGGAGGCTGGGAAGTCCAAGATCAAGGTACTGACAGATTGGTGTCTGGCAATGGCTGCTGTCCACTTCTAAGACTATGCCTTCTCACTGTGTCCTCATACCACAGAAGAAACGGACAGAGGAGCTGGCTCCCTCATGTCCATCCATGAGGGCAGAGGCGTCATGACCTACCCACCTCCCCAAAGCCTTCCCTCTTAATGCCATAATTTTGAGATTTATGTTACAACATAATAATTTTGGAGTGACCTCAACATTCAAGCTGGGATCTGGGAAGGGCAGATTCCATAGAAATTCGTATCAACAAAGGAATAACAATGTATTTGAAGTAATGTAATTATTACTTTCAACACTCATTATCCCTAATACTTAACTAAAAAATAATGTGTGATTAAAAGTTTAGGTTGGGGCAGAAACCTTTGTCATTTGGTGTTATATACATAAGCTTTTCTCATGGAAATGTTTGAAGAAAGGTAAGTGGGTTCTTCTCTTATTTTATATGGGTTTAAGAAATCAACACATAGTTGAGAAAAGGAACTAACTTCATTAAAATGTTTAAATATTTTAATTTTTGGTTTCAGCTGTCATTGTTAAATATTTCAATTTTATGGTTCTACAAGCAATCTATAGGTAGGATAGAAATTTTTTTTAAAGATAAAGTGATAAAAATCCTGCTGTGATAACCATGGCAATGTTCTGACACATGAGGAATGTAAATATATGTTGAATGAGACAAGGAATTTTCTGCCAGTCTTTCTTCTAAGGGTATAGAGGATGTGGTTTACCTAATTAAACCTATATCATGTTCTATCCTGAGACTTGTTTTCCATCTAACATTATATCTCAAATGCAACAATATGAATTGAAGCCCACAACTCAGGAAAGCAAGAAATATATTGCTAACTTTCCTTTTCTTGCAACACTTACTTCTATTTTAGCCCCCATCTGACATCAGAATAATCATCTCATTGTAAACTGATTCTACGAAACCTTTGTCAGTAGTTCTGTTATTTTCCATGGTAGATTTACAAAGTGAATTACCGAGTCGAAGGATAGGAAGATGTTAAAGCTCTTGAGACACATATCAAATTGCTCTCCAGAGAAAACCAACCTAATTTCCAGTGTCAGCCTACAAGAGCAGCTTCGACAGCAGCCTGGCAGGCACCTTCGTTCAGGGTGGCCTGCCTTCAACTACTCTGATATGCTTGACAAAGCTGTGATTTTTGTCTGTTCACCTACTGAGCTTCATTTCTTTCAGTTAAAAGGTCAACTTTTATTGAGAGCTTATTAAACGCTAGGCATATATAATTGGGACAATGCCAAGGCCCAGTTTTTCATCTTCAAATAGCAGACCAGGACTCTCCTGCAGAAATGAGGGCAGAGGCTGCCCCCAGTTCTCTCTACAAAGAACATGGTTGCAGGCAGCTTGGGGTTTGTAAACTCCACAGAAGCTTTATGCAGAGGTTCTTAGAGTCTGCCTCCTCTAAGCCTTCTCTTCCTCTCAGATGAGGAAGCACAGAGCAACAAGGTGATGGAGAGTCCAGGGTGCAGCCTGGACTGGACCAGTCTCCAATGAGGCCTGGATTCTTCCCCCTCACCCTTGAAGGAATTTGGCCTCAGCTGGGAGCTCTGTGCCCATACAGGGAACATGAGTTACCACAAGTACCTCCTTGCCACAGGGACACACCCCTTAGTCACACACACTTGCTCCTGGGACTGGCCCTTCCCCCTGCATCAGTGCAGGCAGGAGAACATCAAAAAGGCCCCTGGCTCCTCAGAACTTTCCCTCTGCTGGGCTCAGGTGGCCGCCCTGACCAAGGGCTGTGCTGTCTTCTTGTTCAGGTTGCACCATTTCCTGCTTTCCATTAATTATTTTAATTCATCTAAGTGGAGGGTTTAAGCAATTAAAAGAATTTCTAATACCACTCCTGGCTTGCGTTGTTTACCTCTTGCGTAACATACTAATGTATATTTAGGTGGTTTATTTAAAAGGTGTTTCCTCTTTAACAGTGTCCCTTGGCCCTGTTACCTAGTTTCCAAAGGGCTCTGGAGGACTTGAATGATTGAAAGATGGCAATACACCCCATGCACAAAAGCATGAGTGCGTCAAGCATTTCTAACTTTGAGATTTGGGGAAGTGTGACATTGTGAAATTATTTTGTGACATGATTGATTGATTTATTTATTTATTTATTTATTTATTTATTTATTTGACAGAGTCTCAAGCTGTAGCTCTGGGTAGAGTGCTATGGCATCACAGCTCACAGCAACCTCCAAGTCCTGGGCTTAAGAGATTCTCTTGCCTCAGCCTCCCAAGTACTTGGGACTACAGGTGCCTGCCACACGCCCAGCTATTTTTTGGTTGTAGTTGTCATTGTTGTTTGGCAGGCCCGGGCTGGATTCGAACCCATGAGCTCTGGTGTATGTGGCTGAAGCCTTAGCCTCTTGAGCTACAGGCGCTGAGGCATGATTTTATCTTTTTAATGGGAAGAGGAAACTAGCACTTATTGGATCCCCATGATGGCACAGGCATCATAAATGAGCATTTTATAAATATTCTGTCCTTTATTTCCTACAACCATCTTTTTTTTGCAGTTTTTGGCCAGGGCTGGGTTTGAACCCACCACCTCCGGCATATGGAGCCAGCGCCCTACTCCTTTGAGCCACAGGCGCCGCCCAACCTGCAACCATCTTTATTCTGCTTCTTTTACTCACCAGGAAACCAGGTCATACAGCTAATCAGTGGGAAACCCAAGACTGAAGTGCAGAGCCACCTTGGGCCTGTGCTGTGCCTTCCCAGGGCATTAGCCTAAAACATTGGCACATCTACCAGCTGGTTCTGTTCTAGGTGGCAATCTGCTCCCCAGGGGCAGCACTGGTTTAACACGCAAAGTGGCCGGGGAGATGGGACTAGGCATGTTTCATAGACATTTCCTCACAGGTGGTTTCCTGTGTTGCTGCCACAGCCACATGAAGGAACAGTGAGAGTGAGGAGGGTGTGGGGCAGACTGGCTCACACTTCTACATGGAAATATGTTTTAATGGGGTAAGAGTCATTGGGTGGCAACAAGGAATAAATTAGGTCTTTCATGGGGGCCAGGACACAGATTTGCCAGCAATGGCAAGTCCATTCCAGCGGCCAGGGTGAAGGTTAGGGAAGAGTAAGGAGGCTGTGGTAAGGCCCTGAGCTGGGCTCATAAACTTGATTAGCCATGGCTCCTTTTACTGCCAAAGAAAATGTGAGTGAGTTAAGTGACCTAAATTATATGCCTAGACCTACAAATGACTTAAGGCAGATGACTCTACTTGTTAGGATTCAAATCCTGTCTCTATAAAATGGGAGAAAAAATATTGCACTAAGTAACTAACTCCCTTTGCTTCCTAAAGATACTGGGAGAACTTCTAGAGAGATTTATATTACATCCTACATACTCTAATTCTTTATTTCATGGGCTCAAGGATCCCAGGAAGAGCAGCTGACACAAAACACAGAAACTGCACAGAGCTACCCAAGTTCATTCTAGTACCCCATCCCTAACTAAAAGCTTAAGGATGACTCAATCCAGCGATGGCAAATATCCAGCATGCAACCTCCCACCTTGGGGGCCAGTGCCCAGGTGAACAGCATCATTCCATCAAGCTCTCATCCTTGGAGCCTGACCACAGCCCCCAAGTCCCTCTCCACCAGTCATTGCCCTCTGACTGCACATGAATGAAAATCTACTGTCCTCCCTGGTCTAGGCCAAACCTTTCCTGTGTAGAAGAACTGGAGCCTGCAGAGGCTCAGTAGGGAAACCAGGGCTCACAGCTAGTAAGTTGCAGAGCCAGGACTAAAATGGAGACCTTCTGACTTCCACGTGCCTATCCTTTCTATGCCTTTAAAGCTGTCAGGACCCAGCTCTACTAAATAACATAATTAGTCAATGAATATTTATGGAGCACCTACTATGTACTAGGCATCATGCCCAGATAAATGACTGATCCTCCCTCTACCAGCTGGAAAGAAAGTTCATAAACCCCAGGCCTTTTTCACTCAGCATGAGCTGATCAAAATTCAAATATATACTTGATATATACTGATAACTTTTGTTATCTTGCATATTCTATCTTGTATAATTGCAGAAGTCGAACATGACTTGAGTGTTAAAATTTTAATAGTTTTTTCCTTTCCTAAATTGTGTATCCATTTTTTGGCAACCTTTGTATATACATGTTTATATATATATACACACACACACACACACACACACACACAATTATGGTCCAAGGATTTTGGAAATATTTCTTTAAAAGAAATTTACAAAGTTAATAATAGTAGCAGCCTTCTGCTTCCTCGCTGGCCTGTGCTAGGCACTGTGCCCTAAGATCCACACGTGGAACACGGCCAGGCAGTTCCAAATGCAAAACTACCATGGAAGGAAAGTGAGCACATTACTCCAAGTCTTACAGCAAGGTTTAGGAGGGAAGAAAGGTCTCACTGTCATGGCTGCATTTAAATTATTAACCAGAAATAATAAGAAAGCAATTGAAGGTCACTACCTGCTCCTCTTGGGTTGTGTCACAAGCAAAATAGCTTGGAGTTGGGTGGTGGAAGACCTGGGCTCTGGTTAGTCTCCCCAGAAAGCCCGGCCTACTGAGTCACCATAGTACTGAGTCCTCTTTCCTCATTTATAAAATCCAAATGACTGTGAGCCCTGCCAGCCACGCAAGGCTCTTATTGGGATTAATAATAATAGTAACAAAAGCTCCATGGCTATTACGCTTTGTAACATTTGCCACACTCTTTCACAACAACCCTGAGAGGCCGGTGAGGCATTATAATTATCTGTAATTAAAGATGAGAAATGGGTGAAGCAGGAGTGAAGTAACCTGAGAAGGTTCCTGGGAGGGCGACGTGGAGAGGGGAGCATGGGGTGGGTGCCCTCCTGCCAGGCCTCCTGCACAGCTCAGGAGAATTGTGTGGTGCTCTCTCTCTAGGCAACTCTCAGGAGCTTGGAAATATCTGAGCAGCTCTTGGCATGTTTTCGGGAGCGGAAATTAGGACAGGATGTTTTCAGAGAAGTCTCTGCTGGGTTCAGAGGGGTCCACGTTTGCGGGCTCCAGACTGCTTTCCTTCTCTGCCATGTTAGTCACTAACTCCCTGCGTGTCCTCTAAAAGACATGACTCTGGGACACACTCTTGCACAGACAGGACCTGGTATCTCCCTGAGCCTCAGCATCTGCACCGGGAAGGGCCAGTTCTCAGTGGGGATGCTGTCCTGGCACAATGGGAGGTGGCCACCAAACGCTCCAATGGGCTGCTCCTCCACTCTGGCCTCCTCCTCCACTCTGACCTCCAGTATGTCAGTGACTCTGAAGCAGTGGCTTGCAAACTTTTAAAACTACAGGCGTACACGGGTGAAACAAGCAGTGCTCATCCTTGCTACCTGCACTTTCCTGGCTGATTCTATTTCATACAAATGCGATGCTGATTGCAACCTAATATATTAATTGACACTCTGAAAGGTCGAAGTTCACAGTTTGGGAAACACTAAAAGTGGCCTCTTTCAAAGGACGGTCTCCTATCTCCTGCACACTAGGGCCAATCCCCACTGTCCAGGAAAGGAGAATGGCCGATCTTTCCCCAGCCACTCTCGTATGTGTCCCCACAAGCTTGGCTGCCTGCAAGCTCCTTGCCCCAACAGTGGCCCTCTTGCTCCATCCTCCACTGGCTGCCAGAATGATTTTATGAAAATTGAAACCTGTCCCTTTCATACCCTTCTTAAAATCCTCCATGATCTCCCCAGCTCCATCCCCTAATGAGCATTCTGTGCCCACTTTTCCCTATGCCTTCCCCTCTGTGCCCCACTGCCCACCGTGCTGTAGCTGCCCCACAGTGCCTACCACCTCCCACCTGCTCCTGGCCATCCGCATTCTTCCCCAGGTTGGCACTAAGCAGTAGCACACCTCCTCCAGGAGGCAGCCTGGGATTCCTCCAGGCTGACCTGGCACCTGGTGTATGACCCCGGTATCAGTGTGAGCACCTGCTGTGGTCTTGCCCCTCCTGGACCAGTCTGCTGGTGGGAGCAGGGGTGGGACCCTGGGCAGGTCACAGGCAGCTGCTGCTTGCTCAAAGCTGCAGTGTGTTGCTGAGGGAAGTGACTCAACAGGTAGCACCCTGAAGGAGAAAATGAAATCAAAGCAGGAAAGACTGCCCCACTGAGTCATTAATGGAGCAGGGTGGCTGAGAGGGACGGCCCAGGCAAAGGTCAAGCCACAGACCCTCAGGAACTTCAGTGAACCAAGAAGCTGAACACAGAAAGTGAGTTTAGAGCCCAGATCCTAACTACTCAACATGTGGTCTGCGGACCAGCACCAGCCAGAGCTTGCTGCAGATGCCCAGCCCAGACCTGAGAAGCACCAGTCCTAAGGAGCT
The DNA here is from genome assembly GCA_963574575.1 of Galagoides demidoff. Classification (NCBI taxonomy): domain Eukaryota; kingdom Metazoa; phylum Chordata; class Mammalia; order Primates; family Galagidae; genus Galagoides; species Galagoides demidoff. The sequence continues at coordinate 4,032 of CAUYQV010147896.1, read as the reverse complement.
TCCCTGCACAGACGAGAGCAAAGGAGAATAGCTGCCCCAGCTTCCTCCAGCCAGGGCTTGTCCCAGCTGTTCACTGGGCTGTGCTCAAAGTTTTCCATCTGCAGGTCTGCAGGTTCCCAGGAGCGGGGACCGTGTCTTTGGGCTTTTGTGCCCTTGGTGCCTGATCTGTCCCATCACATCACATGAACCTTCCTTCTGCGTTGAGCCAGAAATCCTTCCCACAAGCCTTCCAAGTTGGCTTCTCATGAAAGGAACACTCTTGGTTAAATTTGATGCCATTTCTGCTACTTAAAATTGTTAGCAATCGAGATTTGCTTGTTGTACCTTAAGTGAGTGGAATAGAGAAACACCAGAACACTGAGTCCAAATTAAATAAGGGTCCTTTATTGATCTGCCGGGCCAAGAGCGGGCTCACACCTCAAAGTCTCTGGACCCCTAGATGCAGGGGTGGAAACCTTTTACAAGGGGCTTTCGGTAGGAGAGGAGGAGTCCTTAACACAAGCTGAATTGCACAAGAGCCAATACCTGATAAGGGGAGTGCTTACAAGGTGAGGGAGGGGGGACGGCTGGGGCTTTACAGGATTTTACAGTTATTACTAAACTCAGCTGAGCTTCCTGTTTAATGGGGGAGTGTTAAAAACCCTTAGCAAGATGGAGTTATGGCATAACATACTCACTGCAGATATTTTAGAAAATCCAGAAGAGATTACAAAATTCAGCCATCTTCTCACAATCCAGAGAAAATCATTACTCCCATTTTCACAGCATTCTTTTTTTCTAATCTCTGTGCATGCTTATTATTCCTTTTAGGTAATTCACATTACACTCACGTGAAAGGTTTAAGTGGCGACAGAGACTGACAGTGGTTTTTCAGATTTCCACGGCCCATAGTAAGAATGTCCTTGCAACTCCTGGCCTGTGTTTAGCAGAGATAACTGTCACCACATAATATGAATCCTTAGTAAACACCATGCACCTTGATAATTCTGACTGTATTATATTTCACTCTATTTAGTGGAAACAAAATGCGGATTAAAATTTGTATAATGAAACTGAGCTTGATTTACCCATGTTCCATCGTTTCCACTCAACTACAGAGAAATACTCGATTTATTTTGAAATAACTCAGCTATTTCTCATTTAACATAGTCTGTCTCAGGATTATTTTTATATGTAAAATACTCATAACATAAAATTTACCATTTTAACCATTTTCAAGTGTAAAGCTCAGTGGCATTAAGTGCACCTACATTATTGTGCAGCCATCATCACCATCCACTTCCAGAACTCATCTTGCCAAACTCAAAACTCTATACCTATCAGAAAAGAATTCCCCACCTCCCCCTTCTCTCAGCCCCTGGAAACCACCACTCTACCTTCTCTATGACTACCTTCTACTACATTTTATACACTACTATATTCTATATATATACATTTCTATTTTCTTTTTTGTTTTTAGAGACAGGGTCTCTTTGTCACCCAGACTGGAGTGCAGTGGCATGATCATAGCTCACTGCAGCCTGAAACTCATGAGCTGAAGGGATCCTCCTGCCTCAGGTCCCAAGGAGCTAGGACTACAGGTATGTGCCACCACACCAGGATAATTTTTCTTCTTTTTTATAGATATAGGGTCTTGCTATGTTGCCCAGGCTGGTGTCGAACTCCTGGTTTCAAGGGATCCTCCCACCTCAGCCTCCCAAAGTGCTAAGATTATAGGCCTAAGACCCTATGTCCCACCTACACGTATGTTTCTATGACTGCATTCTACTTGCAATTGCGATTACTCTAGCGACCTCATTAAGGGGAATCATACAATATTTCTCTTTTTGCATATAGCTTATTTCACTTAGCATAGGTTCTGTTTAAGTCCTTGCTTCCATTTCTTTTGAGTTTATACCCAAAAAAAGGAACTGCTAGATCATATGGATCATAATTTTATGTTTTTAGTTTTTTGAAGAACTTTCATACTGTTTTCCACAGCCGATGCACCACTTTACATGCCCACCAACCATGCACAAGGGCTCCAGTACCTCCACATCCTCACCAACACTTATTATTTTCTGCTATTTTGCCATCTTAATGGTTGTAAAGTGGTATCTCATTGTGATTTTGAGTTGCATTTCCTTAATGACTAGCAATGTTGAGCATCTTTTTCTGTGTTTATTGGACATTTGTGTATCTTTGGAGAAATATCTCTTTAGGTCCTTTGCCTACTTTTTAAATCATATTGTTTGTGATTTTTATTGTTGAGTTACTCCTTAGATATTTACTCAGACAAATCAAGATTCAATACTCCTTTCACTGAAAGTTTAAATTCCTTATCAATTATTTTGATTCCCCTCATCCCTCTTCCAGGGATGGCATCTGAGTGCAGACTGAAGCTAAAGTGAGCTGCTGTAATTAATACATCCTAATATACATATTAATATAATGGCTCAAACACAGCAAAAGTTCATTTCTCATTCATGTCAAGTCCTAAATGTGCATTCCAAGTTGGCAGGTGATATTCTTCCCCAAGGTCATTCAGGAAACAGGACTCCCCTACCTCGTGGGATTAGGGTCAGGAGGAGCATACCTGGCAGAGGCTGGTGACTCCTCAAAAGCCTTGATCCGGAACTACAAACACCTTTTCTGTTCATCTGCAGTGGTGTGGAGCCTTGTCACCCAACTGCAAGGGAACCTGGAACTCTAACCTTCAGGAAAAAGAGAGAATGATTTGTAGGAGCAGCTCAAATTCCCACCACAAAGAGAAAGCTATGCCACAGAGCCAGGAGGGTCGTGTCCAGTGCTCTCTTCACCCTCACCTTTCTGAGATGTCTCCTCCCACTGGTCTCCTCTGGTCTCTGTCCCTGCTGCAGCATTTCTGATCCAAATGCCCTCTCACCTGGCCCTCACTTCAGCTCCTTCGCTGGTATTTTAGTCCTCAATGCCATTGAAATGTTTGAGCAGCGGGCCTGGAAACACATACACAGACCATAACAGGATGGAACTAAGGGAAAAGGGCAGAAAACAGAATTAGAAATTATATTTATGAGTTTAAGGAGGGGTGGAGACCAATTATGGAAAATAGAAAAAATATATTGGAAATAAAAATTCACAAATAGATCAAAAGACAGGGATGATAATGAAAAAAAATCAACTACCTTAAAGTCACATAAATCAAGTAAAAATGAACCACTAGAATTGATATTTAAGGATTCAGGAAAATTTATTCAAATACACAGCGAAGGGGCTATTAAAAGTGCATCTGAAACTATGATATGAGTGTGTGGAAGCCAGGATAATGTGATGATAAGAACAGGCTGCCACATCAGCCCTGGGGCTCAAGTCCTAACTGCATCACTTCTAGAAGCATGAACTCTGTTAAGTAAATGAACTGCTCTGCCATCTTTCCTAACTCCCAAATGGGAGTTAGAACAGTTCCTTCCTCAAGCCTTGTTGAGAACTAAATGAGTTAGACATATAAAGCACTTAAAAGAGTACTTAGGGTACTTGGCATATAGTATTTTAGTGATCATTTGTGCAACTATAATAACATTATATTTTAGACAAGATTTCTGAAAAAAGAGGCCACATCCTTGTCGTCTTTATGTCCTGCCCAGCATACTGCCTAGGTGTCATAAGTGCTTACTCAACACCTACTGCTGAGAGAAAAATGTAATCTTAAGACTGAGACCTGGGAGAGGGAGGGGCAAGATGGCTGACAGGTACCAGACTCCAACAGAAGCTCCCATCCAGAAGGAATGATAAAGTCCAGAAAATACCCAACAAAGTTGAACACTAGAAGCCCAGCTGAGAGAGAAGAGTGATATCTGTAGGGCACCTCTGCTGTGGCAAGTTGTGTCTCCTAGAAAGCAATCTACAGGTACATAATACATCCCAAAGGAAGGTTGTCCATCCCCTCCCCCAAGAAAGTTGTGTTTTTCTCTTTGTTTTCTCTTCATCTGCTCCTGTGAGTTTCCTACAGGTGAGTGGTAAACTGAGGACTTATTGTCTCATCCCACATGTAAGAGCTACAGAAAGTGGGTTCTA
>CAUYQV010147895.1:0-13455 GCA_963574575.1 Galagoides demidoff | reverse complement strand
CCTCCAACTCCTGGGCTCAAGCGAGTCTCCTGCCTCAGCCTCCCAAGTAGCTGGGACCACAGGCGCCCGCCACAATGCCCGGCCATTTTTTGGTTGCAGCCATCATTGTTGTTTGGCGGGCCTGGGCTGGGGATTCGAACCCACCACCTTAGGTGTACGTGGCTGACGCCTTAGCCGATTGAGCCACAGGCGCCGAGCCAATAGATAAGTTTTGACTGTAGCTTTCCATCCAAGGGTTTTGATCCTGTGGGGGAGTCATTTCACATCTGAGCCTTAATTTACTCATCGACACAATAAAATTTTAGTGATAGTAAAAGTTAGTCTTAACTATCTTTAAGAATCAAATTAAGCAAATTATGCTAAGGGAATTTTAGGGAAATGATTCTTAGTTAACAATGATCCATATATTAGACACACAACACATATACATTTTCAAGGGTAAATCACCTCTATTTCTTTAGATATAGAAATTGAAGCTCCCTGTTGATAATTAGTGGTGAACAACTGCAGAATAAAAATCAATGATAGTGAACAGTATTCAAAGCGAGGCCTGTCTGAGAGAATCATGGCTTGCTTCCACAGCAGTTTGTAAATTATAATGGTGTATTGATGACAGGGTTACTTCTGTGGCCCATTATTTCAACACTTAGATGCACTGGGTTTGTGATTTAGAATTTCTTTTTAGTGTGTGCTTAGAGCAAGAGATAACTGCTTAGGTTATAGTTGGAAGAACCAGCTAGTAGTAGCCAATGGTTGAGTTTTAAAGCTTTGAATATAGAACTGGGATTCCTATGAAACTATAAGAAAGTATTTAAAAGGTGAAAGATTTATGCCATCTGAAAGGACACTAGAGTTTAAGAAAGTATTTAAAATAATGATTTAAAATAATGAATGTCCAACAAAAAGATAAGAGAGTGCAATCATATTAATTATGTTAGAATTCGAACTATTTCAAAGTTCACTCTGAAGTTTGGATTAAGACCTCTAATTCAGCTTTTTACATAGTCTAAAGCTTTCACTCTTTATGTTAAGTAGAAATGAGAGGAGAGGCCTTTCCCTCACATGCTGTCCTTTCCTTCCTTCTTACTACATGTAAGATTATTGTAAGACCCCAAATGACTGGACATATGCTAAAATTAGTTTTCAACTTAATAAATAAAAGTATACAAAAAGATTGAAATGGCAGGATATGCGAGGATTACTCAGTATTCAAGACGTCTGTCATCACTATGCTTGACAGTGCCATCTATTATTTTCTTTACCACACAGGAAAGTAAATTTAAATATTATGCCCTCGATTTTTCTGTATCAAAAGTTGTAAATAACCAATGTATCAAAAAATCCCAAATGTTGGTATTTAGGGGGGAGGAAATAATGAGCATATAGTCTTTTCATTTTATTTAAACTTATCCTTACATTTTAATTTTAAATGGTGTTTTAAAAAATGTAACAGTATAAATACCTTCAAGTAGGAATTTGATGTAGCAGAATGTCATCGAGAAATAATACGTATCTCTGTATATTTCTACCCACACAAGTACATACGCATGCACGGACACACATGTGCTTTGATCAGAGATATTAATAATGAATCTGTCTTTAAGTGGTACTCACAAGAAATTTAAAATGTTTTCCACGTGCCTTACAGCAGGTTATAAACATTCCACCAATTATATATAACTTTTGTGATTAAAAAAAGGATTGCTAAGTAAAAAACAAAATTAGCATCTTCACTATAACACAGCACTTACATAGCTCTTCACAGAATTTTTTACTCTAAAAAATGTCATTATTCAAAGCTTGGACTAAAACATTAAGTACAAGGCTATTTCCTCAAAGCTATCGGAAGGAACAAAAGTATGTTTAACAAAATTACTGTCATTCTAAGTAATCACACACGCAAAAGAAAAGGAATTTTCTTTGGCTGCCCATCTTCACAAGTTTAAATTAAATTCTTTTCTTCTTTTTGTTTCTTTGTTTTCATAACTGTTTTGTTTCTTTGTGGTTTAGAAAAAGATCGTTTTGTGCGAATGTCTCATCTCTATGGGAACTCTAAGAAAACAGAGAAAGAACTGGCGAAGTTGGAACCAACGCAAGAAATGAAACTTTCCTTTTGATTTCTTTTGTGGTCTGTGATTGTACAGCCCATCTACACTTTTTTTTTGTTCTAATACTGAAATTCTTCACCTGCCTGCTTTTTATCGCCTCTGCCTGGAGGGGGACAGATTGTGCTTCTGGTCCTGCACTGTGAGGAGGAAAGGATTTGCTGTCACAGATAACAACACCAGCAGGAAAGCTGTTTTCATCTTTGCCAATGTGTTTGGGAATCTGAGGTGAAGGAAATGAGGGCTTTCTCGTTCTAGGGCTTTTCTCTGTTTCTTTTTATTTTCCTTGATTGAGATAAAAGTTCTATAAATGTCTTCTTAGTAAAGAGGTTTGACTTTTCTTCCCTATTGAAGCTAAAATGAGAGACTTGGAAAGTGTAACTGCTCCCTGCAGGTAACACCCCCCCACACACACGGGGTATGTGTGCACAGGTGTGTACACACACATACCCTCTTCCCGGAAGACGGACTGTAACAGCAAAAACCTCAACACAAAATTATTTAATACACTATTTTATAAAATATGAGAGGTCTGACAATTAAGTTCACAAGTTCCTCCTAGGAAAAGTGCCACATGCCTCACTGCTGAATATCACATGGTCACCTTCAAGGTGCTCCCCACGGGAAGCTGTGCATGGATGCCAGGGCCTCATTGACCCTTCAAAGCAATTTTGAAATTCTTTTTTTCTGGACTAACCATTAATGTTGTCGTCGTCGGATGAGATCTGACAAATAAGTCTGAGAACTTACCACTGTGTGCTTATGTTGGCAGCCCCTTCCAGATGGCTCAGTCAGGTTCATAACCATGGTCTATCAGCGTCTCCAGCTGTGCTCTTGGCTACGTGTGGCGGTGTCTGGCCCAGTGGCGTTCATTATTGTCTGTACGTTTTTGTTGATCCTCTGATGGGTTTAATGGCATGTGATAATCATGGAAAATGTCTACTGACAAAATAATTGATATCTTATAAGAGATCAACTAGGTGACAAATATGTTCTCGTATATGAAAAGAAACCAAAAATTAAACAATACAGTAGCATTTTTATATGTCAACAAAAAACAATTAGAATATCTAAGCTTATCCTGAGGAAGCAGACTCCTGTGGAAAAGTGGTGTCTATGTTCATGATTTGTACAAGAGGGTTAGTTTGTAGCCTTTGATGTAAAAATAAGTAATACATTGCTAATAAAAATTAACAATAGCTTTAATGAATCAAAATTTATCATGCTAAACAGTAATCCTGAGGGGGGTTGTCATGCGTTTCTCAGTTTCTGAGTAAGCACTGCCTGCCATTGTTTCATCTATTTTTCAAGGATTTTGTGTGGCAAACAGTCTTAGAAGACAGAGACAGTGTCCCTTTAGAACAGTGGTTCTCACCTGTCCTAATGCTGCAACACTTTAATACAGTTCCTCATGTTGTGGTTACTCCCAATCATAAAATTATTTTCATTGCTACTTTATAACTGTAATTTTGCTACTGTTATGAATTATAATATAAATATCTGATATGCTGGATGGTCTTAGGTGATCCCTGTGAAAGGGTCATTCGACCCCCAAAGGGGTTGAGACCCACAGGCTGAGAATCCCTGCTTTAGAATGAAGGCCAGACATGATCCCTGTCCATTAGAAAACACTCGGGTTTCCCGAGTTCCATGTTCTTCCCTGTAGCACAACTTGCTGTATGTACAAAAGTCAAGGGGATCTTTTAGAATTGTCCTGTGGGTGCCAGGGCTTAAGAAACAAGTATAAAATGTGTGTTATATACTCTGATCGCTGCTACTAATGAGAAGAGTAAAATCCTGTCTTGCAACTATAGAACTATGGCGTACTGATTGGTAAGTTTGCAAGTGGTGCAAAATCTCTGACTTTCATAATTCTTAACAAAAGAAAACAAAATAAAAACTCAGCAACATATTAGCAAACCTATAAGGTGGCATTAAATAAGACAGTTATATAAAGTTTTTAAATGAATAAAAACTCACTGTATGTATTTTGTATGTATACCTATATAATAAATGCACATGTGTAACGAATGCATAAAGTTGCCCATGTACACAGCAGACATCTGCAATGGACAGCTTGTTCACATCCCTAAAATTAGTAGGTTGAAATCCTTCCAATGTGATGGTATTAGGAGGTGGGGCCTTTAGGAGATAATTAGGTCATGAGAGCAGGACCCCCCCCCCCCCGCCCCCAACGAATGGGATTCGTGTCCGTCTATGTAGTAGAAGGGACCTGGAGGGGCAGCTCATCCTTGTTCTCCCAGGTGAAAATGCAAGGAGGGGCAGTTTGCACCCTGGAGGGGGGCCCTCCTCAAACTGGACCATGCTGCCCCCGACCGTGGACTTCAGCCCGGAGAAGTACATAAAAGAAATCTCTAGGTTTTAAGTCTTCCTATCTATGGTAGCTAATTACAGCAGTGTGGACTAAGGCAGAGCTTGGTACTCAGAGTGAGGGTGCTGAAGGAACAGTTACCTAAACATGCAGAAGCCACTGGGAACTTGGCAAAGGGAAGAGGCTGGAAGGGTCTGGACCTCTGTCCCGGGAGTGGGGGAAACCTAGGTTGCCATAATCGGATTTCAAAAGCAATTATGATAAGAGGTGAGAAAGGAAAGAGGAAAACCATAGGTAAATCGTCCATCTTTTTGAGAATACTTAGGAACTCGTGATCAGAATGTTGGTAGCAATGTGGATGTGAAGACCCTTTTGATGAGATCCCAAGTGGAAATGAAAACACACATGGGAAACGGGAGAAAAGGTTATCCTTGTACAGGTCGGCAGAACACAGCTTGTCTGTGATCTGCTGTTTTGTGGAAACTGTAACTTGTGAATTACAGTGAGGAAATTGGATACTGAGCACAGGAGCTGTCTGGGCAAGTGGTAAAGGAGTGTCTTGTTTTCTGCAGGCCACGTAAAGTGAGAGAGGAGGAGATGTAAGTTGAAGGCAGATTAGTTCATCAGAAAGGAACCAGAACTTAAAGATTTAGGAAATCCTTAGCCCATCCGTATCACAGAAAACCAACCGAGGAACAGTGTTCCAAAGAGAGCACTAGGAGGTGAGCACAGACTTAGTCAAGCATGTCAGTGAGATGTAGGAATAGAGATTGGACGGCAGCAGCAGAAACACTGTCGTCTGGGGCTAAAGGAAAAAGAAAATAGGACTGATGCAGAAAGACTGTCAGATTTCCTACTCTACAGGACCAGACATGGAGCCTGTTAGCTGCAAACATAAGCTGTTCTTCAAATCAAAGGAGGAAGGACCCTGAGGCCAACCCAGAGATGGTCCACTCTTACCACAGGCCCAAGTACGGGAGGCTGGGGAACAGGACTGCCTCCACTTGGATTTCAAAGGGTAAGACCAGCATCCACCAGAGCCCTGTGGTGGAAGCCATACTGAAGAGCCCTGGGGTGCTGCTCACACTCTGACAGAAAATCGTGGCATGGATGGGGCCACTGCAGAAGCAAAAGCAAGAGAAATGCTCACTGAGCTATGGGAGGGACTGACTCCCCGGGGCTTTGAAAAGCAGGACCTCCGTCCTGGTTGTTCTGAACGCAGCCTTGCAACCCCAGTGGGGCTGGAAAGCAAAGTTTGGAACCAAGGAGGGTTAATCTTGAGCCTTAAGGTCTCCCATGGTTTGCCTCACTAGGTTTCAGACCTGCTCAGAAGACGTCGCCAGCTCATGTCTCCCTGTCCCCTCTGGGAAAGGGAATGTCTCTCCCATGCCTATCCCACTCTGTATTTTGAAGGCATGTAACTTGTTGGGTTTCACAGTTTTCATGTGGAGAGAAGTTTTGTCTAAAAACAAAGTATACCTTGGGTGTCACCTGTATCTGATTTTGATGATATTTAGATGAGATTTTGGACTTTAGACTTTAGAACTGATGCTGTGACAAGGGATACAATAGGATGAAATGAGTGTATTTAACATGGGAGCAATTTTGAAGGGCCAGGGGCAGAGACTGAATGTTCTGCCCTCCTAAAATCTGTGTGTGAAAATCCCAGTTCCTAATGTGATGGTTATTAGGAAGGGAGTCTTAGGGAGGTAATTAGATGACAAGGGTTTAGCCTTCCTGAATGGGATTAGTCCTTCATAAAAAAGACTCCATAGTCTTTGACCCTCTTTCTGCCACAAGAATACCTGGGAAAATGGGTCTGCAACCCAGAAAAGGCTCTCATTCCTGGGACTCTCATCTCAGACTTCCAGCCTCCAGAACTTAATAGAAATTAATCTGTGTTATTTAAACCTCCCAGTCCATGGTAATTTGTTGTAGCAGCTTGCCTTGATGAAGACAGTACCCATGCCTAGATGGAGCTGGCACGGGATCACAAAAGAGCACCAGGAAACTTCCATACCATTTGTCATAGTTTTTAAAAAAGAAATCTGGGCTGGACATGGTGCCTCACGCCTGTAATTCTAGCACTTGGAGACCGAGGTGGGAGGATCCCTTGAGCTCAGGAGTTCAAGACCAGCCTGAAGAAGAGAAGACTCCATCTCTACTAAAAATAGAAAAATTAGCCAGACATTGCGGTGGGTACCTATATTCCCAGCTACTCTGGAGGCTGAGGCAGGAGGATCACGTGAACCCAGGAGCTTGAGGTGAGGTTGCTGTGAGCTAGGCTGATGACACCACATTCTAGCCTGGTTAATAGAGTGAGAGTCTGCCTCAAAAAAATAAATTTTGAAGGATTTTGGCTTCTGGTCTGACATATAAATAGCAGAGAAGCCATCATTTCTGTCTTCACAACAAGAAACACGCTAAACAAACAGAAAATCAACAGTTCTTATTAGATCTGCCAGAAAATTGAGGCCACAGGGAAAGCTGCTGCCGTGTAAATTGGAGAGACAGGTAAGCAGAATGTTCCCTGTAGTAAGCTGGAGAAATGCACTTTTTTTGAGACAGAAGTTTAGGGGCGGAAGCCTGCCATTGGAGTCAGTACTGGAAGGAGCATGAACTCTGAGTAATTAGACCCTCACTGTGCATCAGCTTAACAGCTAAAAGGAAAGGTGCTAAGTCTTAGGAATGCCCAAAACTTTCATCCATTTTACCTCTAGGAAACTCCCACCAAATTCTCATTTGACTATCAGAGAAATGTTTCCTCGTGCTCCTAGGAGCAGGAAGGGAAAGTTACAATTTTGAGATAGGGAAACTACTTTATTTATTTATTTATTTTTTAAATATGGAACGCTTCACAGATTTGCATGAACCCAGGAGTTGAGGTGAGGTTGCTGTGAGCTAGGCTGATGCCACCACATTCTAGCCTGGTTAACAGAGTGAGTGCTAATCTTCTCTGTATCGTTCCAATTTTAGTATATGTGCTGCCGAAACGAGCTCTACTTTATAAGAGCCTGAAGGACTTGGGTTTTTCATAGCCTAACAGGGAGAAGGTGAATACCTGACTCAAGCACCTTCTAGAATCTCTCTCACCTAAGGGATGAAAAACCGCCACAGAAGCACTTGGGAGCTGACAGATCTGGGCATCATCTCCCTGCAGGCCTGAATCTGACAATGGGCCCAGAGAGCACTTCTCCTGAAACGCGTTTTACTACCATGGCAGTCATGCTGCTGGGTAATAGCAGGGGTTGTGATGAGAGAACGCCAAGCTTGGTTTTATTTAAGATGAAGTTCTGGAGACTCAAAGACAGCAGGGAAGATGGAGGAAAGGACGTAATATCCTCTAACACGCATGGCTGCTGTGAATGGTAAACACCCCTAACCTGGTAAGCAGGACACATCACATGAAACCTATTCATCTTAGTTTCTTCTGCCTGGTACGTACATTACACTTCTAATATCAAAACAAGCAATCATTAGAAGGAATATTGAAAGACAAAAGAATGCATTGTGATGTGACATAGTAAACACCAGGACCAGACACAAAGATGGCTGAAATTGTAGAATTCTAAGACCAGAAATTTAAAGTAATTTTGAGTAATATGCCAAGAGTGCTCACAGAAAAACATACAACATGCAAGAACAGGTATGCAATGTAAGCTAAGAAATGGACACCTTAAGGAACAGCTGAAAGAAAATCGTAGAATTAAAAAACAACACACCTGTAACATAATTGAAGAATGTCTTTATGAACTATCCTATCAGCTAGGGACAAAGAAAGAATCTGTTCATTTGCAAATGAAACTTCCCAAACTGAAAAGAAAGTAAATACATAAAAGGTTATCAAATAACTGCAGAAAAATTACAAAGGTTGTAATGTATGCAATGAAAGGGAAACCAGAAGCAGAAGAGAGAACAGAGCAAAATAAATATTTGAAGCAATAATGGCTATTTTTCAAAATTAATGATAGATACCAACCACAGATCCAAGAATCTCAGAAAACAATAATAATAATAATAAAATTAGCTGGGACTGGTGACAGGAACCTGTGGGGTCTAGGAGTTTGAAGCTGTAGTGAGTTGTGATTTCACAGCTGTATACACTCTACCTGGGTGACAGAACAAGACCCTGTCTCTTCAAAAAAAAAAAAAATGGGGGGATCAAATCAGGCACTGTAAAAGCAAGAAGAAAGTGTAAGAAAATATTGAAAGTGTTAAAATTAAATGAAAACACCAACCTAAAATTCTTACTGCGGTGGAATTATCCTTCAAAAGTAAAGAAAAAATAAAAATGTTCTCAGGAAAACAAAAACAAAAATTTATTGTCAATAAACCTCTTTTGCAAGAATTATTAAAAGCAGTTTTCACAGAGAAGAAAAGTGATGATATAGCTCAGAAACTCAAGCTTATATAAAAGAGGAAGAGTGTAATGGAAAAATAATTATATTAATAATTACATTTTAGGCGGTGCCTGTGGCTCAAGGGAGTAGGGAGCCAGCCCCATATGCCAGAGGTGGAGGGTTTAAACCCAGCCCTGGCCAAAAAAAAAATAAAAATTACATTTCATTGTAATCAATAATTGATCTGTGGATCATAGTTTGTTCAACATAGTAACAGAAACAACGTATTCAGCTGTAACTTATGGATAAGTGAAATGAATGATAGATAACGTTAAAAGGAGCAGGGGAAGAACTGGGAGCACTCTGGTTAAGGGACTTGTGCTACCTCTGAAGCAGTGGAGTGTTTTTGAAAATGGACTAGGGTCAGGCATAAATGTGCATCGCAAACTCCAGGAAATCCTTAAAATGTAAAAATGTACATATATATGCAATTGAAATATTAAGAAAGTAAAAAATTTGGAATTAAACAAAATGCTCTAATTCAGAGAAGGCAGAAACAGAGTGTAAAACAAAAATGAAAACAAAAAGCGAGGACAATGAATAGAAAATAGTAGCAAATATGGTAGATATTAATCCAACCACATCAATAATTTATTTAAATGTCTGTGGTTTCAATATAGCAATGCACAGAGCTTGTCAGAGTAGATAAAAAAAAATAAGGGTCAAGTATATATTTTCTACAAGAACTCTTCTTTAAATATGAATACACAGGTATATTTTAAGTAAAGGAATAAAGAGGAGCATGCCATGAAGCACTAGTTGAGAGAAAGCTGGAGTAACTACATTAGTAATTTCAAAGAGGACCTCAGAACAAGAAAAATTGTCAAATATACCGAGAGCATTACATGATGATAGACCTTTACATCCCAAGAAACCATAACCATCCTTAATGTGTAAGGATTACAAGAAACAAGAAAAATTGTCAGAGATACCGAGGGCATTACGTGATGATAGACCTTAACATCCCAAGAAACCGTAACCATCCTTAATGTGTAAGGACCCCAACCACAGAGCATCAACACATAAGGTAAAAACAGATAAGTTAGCAGATACAGATGGAGGTTTCAATACCTCTCATTTAGTAATTGATGGATCCAGCAGGCAGAAAATCAGTAAGGGCATAGTTGAACTTAATGAAACCATCAATTAACCAGATCTAATAGATATTTCATCCAACAACAAAAGAACATACATTCTTCTAAAGCTCACAAGCAACATTCACCAAGACAGCCCACTTTCTGGGCCACAAAATAAAACTTAGCAGATGTACAAAAACAGAAATCATAAAGAATATGCTCTCAGTGATAGAATTTAACTAGAAATCAATAACAAAAAGATAGCAGGAAAATCCAAAAATATTTGTAGATTTAACAGCATGTGTCTAAATAACATATAAGTCAAAGAAGTCTCAAGTTAAATGAAAAAAATCTTGAATAAAAAATATAAAATTTGTGGGATACAGCAAAAGGAATGCTTAGGAACAAGACAGATCTGAAATTGACAACCTTAAGCTTCCATCTTAGGAAACTTAAAAAAAAAGAGATAAAATTTGATCCTAAATAAATGAAATTACAAGCAGGAACTCAATAGAAGAAATCAATCAAACTAAAAGCTAATTTTTAATATACAATTGAAAATGATCTAGCCCAGCTAATGGAAAAAAAACTCCCACAAATTACTAATACTGGAAATGAAAGACAGAAATTGGTAATGATCCCATGGAAATTAAAAGGATAATGAATTTTGGTCAACTCTGTACTCACAAATTTGATAATTTAGATAAAATGGAACAATTCCTTGAAAGATACCATCTGCCAAAACACATAAGAAATAATAGACAATCAGCATAGGCCTCTATATTTAAAAAATTGAATCAATTAATGAATAACTTTTTCAGATAACTTCTCTAGGGAACTCAACCAAAAAATTATAGAAGAAATTATACCAAGGCTCTACAATCTGTTGTAGATAATAGAAGTTGAGGGAACACCTCTAGTCTCATTTTTCAAAGCAGTATCCTCCTAATTAATATCAAAAGCAGACAAAGACATTAAAAGAAAAACAGTAACTACATACCAACATTGCTCATGAACACAGACTTAAAAATCCTCCCCAGAATATTAACACATCAAATACATAAAATGCAATGTGTAAAAAATAAAAGGCACGTGACAAAGTTGGATTTATTTCAGGCGTGCAAAACTTAATTCAATAATTAAAAATCAATTAAGGAAATCCAGACCATCAACAGGCTAAGGAGGAAAATCATATTATCTTAATAGCTACAGAGAAAAAATTCAATAGACAATGATGATAAAAACTCTCAGAAAAGTAGGACGTCATTAAAATTAAAAACTTCTGTGTGAAAGACACTGACAAGAAAATGAATAGAAAGACATAGAACAGGACAAAAATGTTTGCAAAACACATACCTGACAAAAGACTTGTTTCCAAAATGCACAGAATCTCTCCAAACTCAACAGTAAGAAAACAAGTGAGCCAATTAAAGAAGGGCCACAGTCATGAACAGACACTTCACCAAAGAAGCAACAACCAGATAAGCAAAGGACAGTCCCTGTTTCCTGGGTGACAGCAGCATCATTTGTTCTAATGAGGCCAATCACAGTGGACTCCTGGGTGGGGGCTGACCACCAGGAAAATCCAGCCATGGTGGAGGGGCTGGAAGTGGAGGAAATAATCAATTGTGTCTAGGGAATGAAGGCTTCCCAGTGTTCCTGTACTACAGGGTTTGAGGACTCCAGGTCAGCAAACACATGAGGTTGTGGCACCCTAACTCTGCAGGAACTGATACTCCGGTACTCAGGGCCCTTCTGGATCTGGCTCTGTGTATGCCTGCACCTGGCTGCTCATCAGTGTCTTTTATTACATCCTTTATTCACTAATCAATAAATATAAATCAAGTGTTGTTCTGAGCTCTGTGAGAGATTCACCGGGACTTCTAGCTGTAGCCAGTGGTCAGAAGTCTAGGTGAAAACCCGCTACTTATGCCTGGCAAATAAAGTAGGGGACAGTCTGTGGGACTGAGTTTCCAGCCCCTGAAGCCTGACAGTTTTTTTCAGGTAGCTGGTGTGGACACCTTAGCTGGTGTCCACTGGAGAATTGCCAGGGGTGCAAGAACTCCTCTTGCATCAGGAGTTTTGGGTTGAGTGAGCATGTGCAGTAGCAGAGAAACAGCTTGGTTTTCATATATCTCAAACAGTAACATCTTGGGGACAAAAAAGAGTATGCAGGCAATAAAGAGATCAGTCCTTGCCAGAGTTTGGGGGGAAGGAAAGGAGGGATGAACACCTGGAGCCAGCAGAAACTTAAGGTAGTGAAATTGTTCTGGGTGAAAGTCTAATGCTGGAATAGTGATGTCCTTACGTTTATCACAATGCACAGGGCCGTCTGACACAAAGTCTGTGTCTAATGTAAACTGTGGACTTTAGCTAATTCTAATATGTCCATGTTGGTCTATCAGTTGTAGCAAATGTGTCACACGGACGCAAGATGCTTTTGCACTAACAGAAACTGGATCATGGGGGAGGGGCAAGATGGCCGACAGGTACCAGCCTCGGACAGAAGCTCCTGTCCAGAGGGAAGGATAAAGTACAGAAAACACTCAACAAAGTTGAAGACTGGGAGTCCAGCCAAGAGAGAAGAGTGATACCGGCAGGATACCTCTGCTGAGGCAAGCGGCGACTCCTAGAAAGCAATCTACAGGTACATAATACACCCCAAAGGAAAAGTATGTCCATCCCCTCCCCCAAGAAAGGTGTGCTTTCCTTTGTTTTCTCTTCAACCGCTACTCTCAGTCTCCTATAGGCAACTGATAAACTGAGGACCTACCTCAGTTCTCATGCCACAACTGAGAACTACTGAAAGTGGGGTCTACTCCCTTGGAGGGACCCTGCTGAGACCCCAACACCCTCTCCAAGGCAGAAAGGTGGAACTGGCGTTTGCACTGCTGTTTTGAATTTCCAGTCCACCCTTCTCCCCTTGCCTGGAGAGACAGTGAGAGGAGAACCAAGAGCAATGTTCCCCCACCCCTGCGGGACCAAGCCCCGTCCCAGTCCTACACTGGGAGAACTGCTTGAACCATGCATGCTCCGCGCGGACTGATCCCACCAGCCATTGCATCTCTCACCCAGCTGCCTGCCCTGCTGCTGTCCCCACTTTCCAGGAGCTCACCAAAATTACAACAGACCCCTCAGAAATTCAAGAAATCCTTCATGAATACTACAAGAAACTTTACTCTCAGAAATATGAAAATCTGAAGGCAATTGACCAATATTTGGAAGCATGCCACCTTCCAAGACTTAGTCAGAACCAAGTGGAAATGTTGAACAGGCCTATATCAAGCTCTGAAATAGCATCAACTATACAAAATCTCACTAAAAAGAAAAGCCTGGGACCAGATGGCTTCACGTCAGAATTCTACCAAACTTTTAAAGAGGAACTAATACCTATACTGTCTTAACCTTTTCCAAAATACAGAAAAAGATGGAATACTACCCAACACATTCTGTGAAGCAAACATCACCTTGATCCCCAAACTAGGAAAAGACCCAACAAGAAAAGAAAATTATAGACCAATATCACTAATGAATATTGATGC